>WBMV01001031.1:449499-726357 GCA_013396655.1 Campylorhamphus procurvoides
GGGCACAACTTTCACCGGGGCCGGGGCCGTGTCCGTGCCCAGCGCCAGCTCCGCCACCGGGACCCCCCGGGACAGAGCCCGAGGGGCGGCGGGGACACTCCGGGCTCCGCATCCCGCTTTTCCGAGCTCTGCATCCTCTTCTTCCCCCGGGCTGTGCTCCCGGCGCTGTGCCCCCCGGGCTCTCCATCCCTCTCTCTCGGGCTCTGCATCCCCCTCCCCGGGCTCCGCATCCCCCTTTTCCGAGCTCTGCATCCTCTTCTTCCCCCGGGCTGTACTCCCTGCTCTATGCCCCCCGGCTCTCCATCCCTCTCTCTTGGGCTCTCCATCCTCCTCCTCGGGCTCTGCTCCCCCCCCGGCTCGGTCTCCGGTCGCATCCCCGCGTCTGGGGGGATCGCGGCTCTTCCCTCGGCTCTGGAAACCCTCGGCGGGGTTTTCCCCTGGAGGAAAAGGGCTGGAAGGAGGGCTGGGCTCCTTTCGGCAGGGCTGGGGGGCCGCTCGGTGCTGCCGGGGGTGCCTCCGGCTGGGCTGGGCTCCGGCTCCCGCTGCCGCCCGCTGGGGATGGATGCGCTTCCCGCAGAACGCGAGGGATGCTCCGGCAGCCGGGGCAGCGTCGCCGCTCTCCGTTCTCTGAATATTTATAAAGACGAAAGTTTTGAGCCGTGTCACTGGAACCGCTGTGTCGCGCCAGCGCTTCCCCTGATGAATATTTGAATTATTAATTGCTGCCGTGAGCAGCAGCGCTAGCGAAGCCCCTCGGCCGGGTGTTCGCGCTGCCACAGCGCAGGTGTCGGAGCTGTGCCGTAGTTTTGCCTCGGCTTTGGTTTTTACTAGACAGAGGTAAAAATAAACCCGGGATGCGAGCGCTGGAGAGTCCGAGCGATTTCGTGTGATGATTTCCAGCCTTTTCGAGCTGGAGCGTCTCTTGTGGTTCGGGAGAAAACAGTCGGTGCTGGGTCTAATGGAACGGGAACATCCATTATTCCCCGGCGTGAGACCACTAGACTGACCCGCAGAGGGGGTTCTGGTGTGGGAACCCATTTGCCAAGCAAATTTAGGTTGAGAAAAAAGCGCGTTTCTGCCATTTCCTTTGGTTCTCGAGATGCATTTTCAAAGCACTTTGTGGTGATGTTTGGTTTTGTGTGTGAGGTTCAGCCTGAGCAGAACGAACCCACGCGACTGCAGCCATTACCAGTGCTGCTGTACTTGAAGCTACTGGTTTGTGGCTTCCCAAACCAGTGTGTGATGCCAGTACCGTGTGCTGCTCAGCCTGTGATGCCCAAAGAACCACAAATTCTCACTGGACTGAAGGGATGGGCTTGAAATTCTCTGCGCTCATCTGTAACATAATTAGGAAGTCATGGCAAGCATTGGCTTACTCAGGATAAAAGCTTTTTGTTGACACTTCCTCCTGTTTTTTCCCCTGCTGAAGTGGATATTTGGAGCTCATTCTCCAGTCATAGGATTTTCACCTTCTTCGAGTGTGGAATTTGTCCCTGTTTTCCCCCCGGTGTTCACGGCTACGGTTCCTCCTCACGCTGGGAAAAGCTGGATCGATAAAAGGCTGCCCAACTGCAAAGTAAGTCCGATCTCGGCAGCCTGAAGTGTTTTTCAGGCTGCAGTACATAAAGTCTGGAAGCTGAGGAATGTTATGGGTTTAGTGGATTGTGATGGAGTGTGAGAGGTCAGTGGTTTGTCAGGAAAACCCCACGGGGGAGGAATGTCGGGCGGGAGGGTTGATGGAGCAGCAGTTTCACAGCTTCACTTTTCTGAAGCCTTAAAAAACTAAAATATCTTCAAGTCTCTACTCTATTGAGTAGAACATCTTAATTTTTTTATGGGATGTGCTTATGGGAGTTCTCCCTTTTCCCTTCCTGGCTTTTCCCCGGTTTGTCCCCAAAGCAATGCCAAAGTCCAGCGCTGGCAGCAGAGGTGGCACCGTGAGCGCTGCCACGTCCCCGGTGCCAGGGTGTCACTCGTGGTCCCATGTCCTCACCCCACCCTCAGTTACCCTTATGTGCCAGCTGGATACTGACAGTGCAGCTCTGTGCCTTTACCCTGTCCCCTCCCCGTGCCCCTGTCCCCGCTGTGGAAGGTGGCAGCGGTCCCTGAGGTGCCGATGGGTCTCTCTGGAGTGGCCTGTCTGGGGCACCATTGCCTTGGGTCATCCTTTTCTTTTTGTGATGCTGCATCAGCTGATGAGTCAGGTTAAAAGCCTATTCATTTTTAAATGGTCCCTCTAACTCAGCCTCAACACTGAGGGAGCAGAAATCGGTCTTGTTTGTCAGGTTTGTCCCCAGGTGAGACACTACCTGCTCTAATACTGAGCTAAGACACTTTAGTCTCACCTTTACTTCTGAATTTTGTATCTCAAATGGTAACATTTTTTATTTCTTCCTGTTGGACAGATATACTTGAACAATGCATTTGCTCTGGATTCAGCCTGGATACATCCTGAGGAGTCCAGGCTGTTTCAGGGAGCTGAGAAACCTCTGCTGATGACCAACCAAGTAGCTCTGGCTGTTGCCAGGCCAGCTGCTGCCTCCAGGCCACTGCCCACGCTGGTGTTGGCACCTCAGCTGGTACCAGGTCAGTAGCACGGAAATAATTATGTTCTCGGTTGTTAATTGGGGGTTTTCCTTTAATGCATCTCCCAGAGAGGCACAGAGCATTCTCTAAAGGAAAGGTTTCCTTCCATTCAGCTAAAAATTTCTTGCTTGAGCTGAACTTTGGTGGCAAAGTGCGTTTCAGCCTCTAAAATTACTCTTAGAGAAAGAAAAGTCCATGTGTAATTACAGGAGATTGCAAGAGGCTGTTCTGTAAGTGGTTGTTGACCTCTGGAATGAAGGGACCAGCCGCTCCCCAGCTGCACAGTTTGTTTTTCAAACAAGAAGTTGCTGACAACCAGAATGACTCCTCAGTGCCACAGCACAGTCCATGTGCAGTTCTGGTGGCTGCTCCTTGTAAGAGCTTGGTGTGGTGTCTGTAGGCAGCTGGCAGCAGTGGGGAGCAATTGATCCATCAGCTCATTAAGGCTCAGTTATGCACAATGCTATTGTGGAATAAATTCCATCATTCTGGATAACTCATTGATAGAACTAAAGGCTGTAAGTGTAAATATACCTATACATGTATGCATAATAGTACAAGTGTAAATATCTGACGTGTAAATATTCTGTGATGCTTTATGTAACTGAAATTTAGACTTAGAAGAGAACAATCCTACTTGGAAAAGAGCAGAACATGCATGCAGTAGAGCTGAATCTCTATTTTGTTGCTACAGTAGTACATTTAAAAGCAGTTGTTTCAGAGAAGAGGTTGAGAAGTAAAATGCTACTCATGTTTCAACCCCTAAATGTATTCTTAAATTGAGAATTAAAATGAATGGTTTGCTGCTCGTTGTTCCTTCCTTAGACCCAAGGTGATGCCTGCTGGGTTGACTCCACAGCTCCTTTTTCTGTGGTCTCTGCCCCATAAAGTGCTTTTGATTTTGCAGCTGAGCAGCACGTGGGACGTTGTATTGTGCCATCACTGTTGAGATTCAGAGTGTGCTGGAAGGGGCTGTTGCTGTTTGGGCTCGTTTGCCAGCCGGATTAATTAGCAGTGAATATTGTTCTGCACTGAAACATGTTGAACCACTCAGATGGGCCCATGTTTTGTGTTTGAGCAAAGCTGTGTCTGTCAGCTGCCTCCTCCTCCTGCCAGGGTCTCCAGTGATGGGCTGGAGGAGAGAGGCTGCTGTGGGGAAAACCCACTATTAATTAATTTATATTTGCTGTATTATTAATTTATTATCTATAAAACTAGCTGCATTCCCCCAGGACGATGTGGGGAAGCATCAAGCTGTGCTCCCAGGCACGAGGAGGTTTGAGGGATTTGAGGAAAGGTGTGATGGTGAGGGAGGTGTTCTGTGCAGGGGAGCAACAGCCCCTCCTTTGTTTATGCATGTTTAAAAGTTTTCGATATTCTAAACTATGCCACAGCAATATTTCATTAGTTTAAACATGCACAAATATGTTTTATCCAGTACAATATGTCAGACATAGAGCAAGAGTGGTCCTGGCAGTGGGTCAGGGGGACGTGCTGGGCAGAACTGGGGCATTCCCAGCCTGGTGCCATGTCTGAGGTCTGGAAGCAGCACAGAGAAGGGAAGGTTTTCTTTCCCTGAGCAATATATGGGAACATCAGCCTGTTTGTACAGGAGGTCCTTGGGTGGATCCAACTCTTCCTCCAGCAGCACTTGCAGCGTTGCTGCCACCTCTTCAGACGCTGCTGAGCCCCGCTGGGTGGGACAGGTGCAGGGAGGAGCACAAAGACCCCCAAGCATGTTTCTAGATCATAGAATCCTAAGATGGTTTGGCCTGGAAGGGACTTTAAAGCCCAGCCAATCCCCTCCCCTGCCGTGGGCAGGGACACCTTCCACCAGTCCAGGGGGCTCCAAGCCCCATCCAACCTGGCCTTGGACACTTCCAGGGATCCAGGGGCAGCCACAGCTTCTCTGGGCACCCTGTCCCAGGGCCTGCCCATGCTCTGAGTCAAGAATTTCCTCCTGTTCCTTTGAAATCTCCTTTCTGGTTGCTGTGGTCAGTGCCAATCCAGGAACATCCTCAGAGTTCGTGCAGGACACGGGCAGGGTGGGACCATCCCTGCAGGATGTGTCCTCCAGCCACAACCAGAACCTGCTTCTCCAGGGGTTGTGGTGGCACTTGAAGCATTTCCTCTATAATCCTTACACTTAACTTGGAGAGTAATAAAAGCACTGTGAGCAAATGGCTTCGTTAAGTGGCACAAACGGAGGAGTTAATAAGGTTTGTGCCGGCTCTGCGTCGGATTCATTTCGGGAGCCGCTCGTACGGCAGCTCTGCCTGGCACAGTTATCAGTAATGATATAATTGTTTTCTCAATGGATCTGCAGCGTTCCAGGGATAAAGGAGTGAGCGCCGAGCCTGCGGAGGGTAATGTGCATAATTTACCAGCTGCAGCTCCAGCTACTACAAGGTGTTATTTTCTGTAAGGAAAGGAGGCTCTATTATTCTCTCACAAACTGCAAGCCATGAATTTATGTACTTAGTGGCTTGTGTGTCTGAGGAGAATTGTGGCCTTTGCCCGCCTGGGAATGATGGCTTGTTTTGTGTCTGCTGGATACGGCGGGTTTGTGAGGAAGGCAGTGGCTGGGCATTTGTCAAAGAAAGGATTGATATTTCTGCAAAGAAAGGATGGCTGTTTATATGTCCTGCATTGAGCTCTCAGCCACGTGGGTGAGGTTGGGACTGGTTTGGTTCTGAGTGAGATGTGCCCGTGTGACACCTGCATATCCCCACTGGCTGCTGCATGTGGGGTGAGGGGGTGTTGGCAGGACCCCTTGGTGACATCAGTCACCAGGCTGTCACCCCCTGGTATGTGATGCTCCCTGCTTTTACTGTTGTTGAGGTTATTTTGAGCATTTGAAGGGCTGTTCTTGTAGTTTGGCATTCCTGGCTCTCAAGAGCTTTGCCACCAGTGGGTCCTTGCAACGGGTGTGTTCCTGTCTGTGTGTTTGGGAAGGTTTTCACAGAACCACAGAATGGTTTGGCTTGGAAGGGACATTAAAGAGCACCTGGTTCCAGAGTTCCAGCCCCACTGCCATGGGCAGGGACACCTTCCACTACACCAGGTTGTTCCAGCCTGGCCTTGAACACATCCAGGGATGGGGCATCCACCAGTGCCCCCAGATTCTTCTCCCCAGGGCTGCTCTCCATCCATTCTCCTCCCAGCCTGGGTTTGTGCTGGAATTGCCCTGACCCAAGGACTTTGTGATTAGCCTTGTTGAACTTCATGAAGTTGGCACAGCCCCACCTCTCCAGCCTGTCCAGGTCCCTGTGGATGCCATCCCTTCCCTCGAGTGTGTGACAGCACCACCTAGCTCGGTGTCATCAGCAAAGTGACTGAGGGTGCATCAGTCCCACTGTCCCTGTCACATACAGAGATGTCAAACAGCTGCAGTCCCAATCCTGACCCCAGAGGGCCCAATCCTGACCCCTGAGGACCCCACTCTTCACTGGGTGCACGTGGACATTGAGCCCTTGACCACAACTCTTTGCCTGTGACCCTCCAGACCGTTCCTTACCTTCCATTTGGTCCATCTGTCAATCCATGTCCAGGTTAGAGACAAGGATATCATGTGGGACATTCTCAGGAGATTAAAATTTTGCTCCTACTTGTCAGTGTCCTTTCTCTCACCCCAGGAACCTTTGCAGAACTGAGCCAGTGTTTCTGGCTGTAATTATCACACTGGCATGAATATGCACCTCTACAGACACATCTGGTGTTCCAGGTAATTCCAGTTTAAATTTCAGGCATTACAAATCTCTGAATGAGGTGGGGTTGCTTTGTGTTGAATTTGGGTTCTATTGTCTTATGTTTTTTAGCAGTACTGAAATACAGGACCCAGGACCTCTGACATTTTGTACTTCCTAAGCACAAACTTTGATCTGAAGCCCATTTGCATACAGAAGGAATCAGGTTTTGGCATCTGAAATTTGATTATCTGGTATTTATTGGCGTGTGCTGGGGCTCCCTGTTTGGGAAACAAGAATAGCACTGCAGGACCCTCTTCATGCCTCTGAAAAGCCATCAAACCTCTCTTTATTTGAGGAGCGTTCAAGCACTGCAGAGCCAAACACTTTATTAGGTCTGGGAATGCTTGACTTTAATCACAGCCTTCACAAAGTTTTTGTTTTGCTTATTGAGTTTATGGTTCTTCTGTGCTTTTCCTGTTACCAACCCAAATCAAGAGAAAATTCAGCCCAGCTAAGATTGGTTTAACACTGAAATGAGAGAAATAAAAGCAATGTGCTACTGGACAAGGCTGATGGTTCTGGCCTTTCATACGATTGTCCTGCCAGGCCCAAGAGCTGCTGGTAAATCAGAGCAGCTCCTGCAGTGCTTTGCAGGCTGTTTGTGAGGAGCCAGGGGTTATTCATTGCAAGGGGGCATGCTGGGGGGGCTGTCCCTGCCACATCCTGCAGCAGCTGGAGCTTACAAATGGAAGTGACAGGAGCTGCTTTCCCCCTCTTGGGCTCCAGGAGACAGGGATATCAATACCTTTTCCTTTGCAGAGGGATAAAAATGCTGCTTAAGGCAATCCATGGCTTCAGTTCTTGAAGGGTTGATGGTGCTGCAGGTGCTCAGCAGAGAATGTTTGAGCCTCTGGGGTGGGGGTGGAATGGCCAGAGGAACCTCAGACCTGGGTGTTGGGGCTGGGATGGGTGGACAGAGCTCCTTCCAAGAGACATTGGAAGCTCCTGTTAAAGGCATGCCTGGTGTTAGGCTCAGATGGTGAGTCTTCCTGATTCTCAGGAGGAATTTCTTCCTGGAAAGGGGGATTGTCAGTGATTCTCAAACCCTTTCAAGGACTTTTTGGAAAATCTTATGGCAGAATCCGGTTTGGTTCTGAACTTCTCAGGTGAAGGTGCCCAGCTCTTGAGGAGTCACGTCTTTGGCCAGCTTTGGCAACCCTGGTGTTGTGTAAGAGCTGATAAAGTGCTGAGTGGTTGTTCAGCTCCCTGCAGACAGGAGGGTGGCTTTGCTGACCCCACAACCCCATCTGTGCCTCCTCGCCTGGATTAACAGTCACAGGGATAGTCCTTTCTTCATGGAATTATTCAGCAGGAGAGAAGGAGAGAGAACTTCATCAAAGAAGGGGAAATCACCCAAACTTCTCTTTCAACTGACTGATGAAACTTTAATAAGAGCATTGATGAAACTTTAATAAGGAAGCCCTGCTCCAGGAGTGTTAGTCATCGGTGCTGGCAGAAGCTCTCGCTGGCCAAGCAACCAAGACTCACATTATTTTCCTCTTTTCCTGGGCTCTGTGGGGAAATTGCAGCCTCTTCTCCAAAATAAAAGAATCAAATGAGAAGTAAACAACCTTTCTGCTCATGCACCCTGTAGGAAGCCAGTAGAAAAGCCATTTTTTCAGACAACATTAGTTTTCATAAGAGCTACAGGAGATGTTTTGTGGATTTTTCTCAGCTTCAGACAGCTGGAATTAGGAGTGAGCCCTGACTCTGGGAGGCCAGGTGTTTGACCTCACTGAATGGCTGCTCTAGTCCCCAGGTGAACAAAAATAACACTGGATTTAACACTTGGGTTAGTTGGACACTGATTTTTATTTATTTATTTCAATTTAAATGTTCATCATGACTCTGGTAAAGAAATTTGTTTTCATTTATCCATCACTGAATGATTATAACTCAAATAATTGTGGGTCTTTTGGCCTGTGTGCCTGTTAATTAGTGCACCTGCAGGTGTTCCTTGGCACTGAGAAATAACATTCCTTGTTCTGGTGATGCTTCCTGAAAACATTTAACTCCTGTTTTACTGATGAAGGTCTTAGTTTGTTGGCAAACAATTGTTTATAAAGGGTTAGAACAAAGCTGGGAGGGCTGGGGGGGTCACCTGGAGAAGACAAGGCTCCAGGGAGACCTGAGAGCCTCTTGCAGTGCCTAAAGGGGCTCCAGGAGAGCTGGAGAGGGACTGGGGACAAGGCATGGAGGGACAGGACACAGGGAATGGCTTCCCAGTGCCAGAGGGCAGGGCTGGATGGGATATTGGGAAGGAATTGGTGGCTGGGAGGGTGGGCAGGGACTGGCACAGGTTGGGCAGAGAAGCTGTGGCTGCCCCTGGATCCCTGGGAGTGTCCAAGGCCAGGTTGGATGGAGCTTGGGACAACCTGAGCTGGTGGGAGGTGTCCCTGCCCATGGCAGGGGGTGGCACTGGGTGGGCTTTGGGGTCCCTTCCAACCCAAGGCATTCCATGATTCTTTGATGTTAACCCTGGAGCAGTGGTGGTGTAGGGGCTCCATCACCCCCCACCTCAGTCACCCTTCCCAAACACCAATTCCCTGTTTTCCTCTCAGGGATAGACAAGGATGAAGGACCCCCCCAGACTGACACTGTGCCTGGAGTGAGGAGTTTGATCAAACAGTGATTTTTTGGAGCTCCACAGTTGCTTCCTCTTGCCTGAAGGATTTCCACAGGAGCTGGGAGTGTTTGCTGAACGACATAATAAGCTAATGATTGCTTAATTTCGGGATCCTTAGCTCGGCATGGAGGGAGGAACAGCTGGTGTTTGTCAAATTAGGTTTTCTCCTTAAGATTTTACTCCTCATGTTCTTGTTTATTTAACATATTTAAGATTGAGCTCTCTGAAGGTCTTCCCTGCTAGTTTGTCAGGCTGAGGTGAATAGCACAGAGTCCAAAGGATGCTGGAGCTTTAATCTGGGGCTCTCCCGAGTTCCCATGTTAGGCCATTGGCAGTTTCCTGCATGTTGTGTTTCTGAGATGAAGGGTATGAGATGTACAAGTTGTGAGACGCAGGTATTTGTGTGCAGAACACAGCAGAGCAGCCAGGAAGGGAAGGGGAACATTGGGTGGTTAATATAGCAAGTAATAAAAAGAATCAGATTTGAAATCAGACAGCTTATATTTAGGAAAGTTCAGAATAATTGTGTTCAATGTGCTCAAATATTTGGCTTTTTTATTGAGGTTTTTTTTTCATTTATATTTAATAACCCTGCACAGTTTGGATATGAGTCACTGCTGCCTTGTCCCTCCGGGTTATAATGATGTTTTCACATCTAGGGGGTTTTAATATCTAAAAATGCTCCAGCCACGAGCTGGGACTTCAGAATAAAGACTAGGAAAGGGGCTTTGAGAGTCCTTCAAAAGTCTGCCACAGAGCCATAGAATATCTGGGGCTGGAAGGGACCTCTGGGGGTCCCCCAGCCCACCCCCTGCTGGGGGCTGCCCAGGGAGGGTTGGAGTGCCCAGCCCTGGAGGTGCCCAAGGCAGGACTGGCCGTGGCACTCAGTGCTCTGGGCTGGGGAACAGGGTGGGCTCCGTGGGCTGGCAGGGCTTTTCCAGCCTCAGGGACTCTGGGATTCTTGAGCTCTGGAAACCAGAATTGAAGACAATACTGCAGATGTGGCCTCATTGTATAATATATACATATATATAATAGGTAATATATATGCCAGCTGTAGTGTCTCTGACATGTGGGGGTCAGGTGGGAAGCGTTGCCAACTTTTGTTCCCGCTTGTGTTTAGTCTCAGAGTGCTGAGAACATCCCTTTGTCCCCCCAAATAACCCTGCTGTGTCTCCTGTCCCACAGGTGGCTGCCAGAGCAGCCTGAAGGCGGTGGGTGCCAACCAGACCCTGGCTCTGGCCACCACAGCCGTGGTGTCGGTGGAGCCCGAGACCCCCCAGCCCTGCCACCTCCTCACCTTGGCCCCGCTCAAAATCCCACTGCTGGCGTCACCTTTCCCAGGTAAGGTCACTGCTGGGACACTGCTGAGCTGCTTGGAGTGGGTTTGTGCCACAGGGGGGCTTCAGCCTGGAATGGAGGGTGGGTCTGGGGCAGCCTGGGGGTGTCTCTGACCCCGTGTCAGGGCTGGCTCAGCACTCTGGGGACATGCTCGGGTTGCTGTGGTATTTATGGGCAGCTGGTGACCTGAGCTGGTTCCTGTCATCTCAGTGTGTTCTGGGAGCAAACGTGGTCAGGCCACCCCAAGGCTTTGGAGCTGCTCCTCAGCCCAAATGTGGGCAGTCGAAAGGCTCCTGCTCGATGTAGAGTAACATTTAATTAAGGCTGAAGTAGATTCCTTGGCTGTTGATAATTTTAAGGCACGTTGGGAGACCCAACCTGGGCCAGGATTTTTTCCCACTGGTTGGGATGTGGTTGCTGACTGGAAAAATCAGTGTTTCCTTGGCATGGTGTTGAGCAAAGTCTTTCTGAACGTGGCAGCTGAGGAAATATTGGGGCATCTCTGCCTCGCCGGGGCTGATTTAAAGTCTGAAGGGTGATTTTTGAAGCGACACTTTGCATGCTCAAGGCTATATTTAGAAACGTGATATGCTGATTAACTTAAAAATGTAAATTAGGGTGTGCTTTCCATCATTTAGGTATTTGAAGCGTAACACAGCAAGGAACAGTGAGCTTGAATTTCACAGAAGGTGTGTGGTTGTGGTTTTGGTGCTCTGATGAAAGCTTTTAATGAGAAATGTGTCTCAGTGATTGTTGTTCCTGCTGAGCTGTCAGTGAAGAGTCCCTGGTGTGTGAGCAGGGGCTTTGTGTTTGGGGGGTGGAAGAGCAAATTGACCCACAGGGGTGAAAGGACAAGAAAAGGAGGCTCAGGGGGGACCTTCTGGCTCTGCAAGTCCCTGCCAGGAGGGGGNTTGATCCTCCTGTGATTTATAAAGTAACAGAGGGGCTCATCACTTTCCCTTACTCCCCTCTTCTAAAGTTTATGCAATATAACATATAGGAATAAACTTACAAAACCAAAAATTAAATGATTTCCAGCTTCAATCTCCCTGTATATTGGTGACTGGAAGGCTGAATGTTGTGTGCTCGATTGCACCCTGTTAATTGGCTATACACCATTAATTGATCATAGCAGAGGTCAGTGTTATAGTCCTATCTTGGATAGTTCTGTGTCTCTAATCACAGTGATTTGCTCAGCCAATAATCTTAGAACTGAATATTTATTTTTAAGGCCTGTGATTGGGATTGGTTTTGCAGCCTTGCAGTTCATCTCTGACAGCCTGATTAGTAACCTTGGCAATAACGAGCCAGTGAAATGAGGTGGGCACTGGGCAGGGCAGGATCCAGGCTCTGAAATTCCTTGGAGTCCCCTTGGAGCAGATCCCATGAATTAAGGAGACCTGAGAGTGTGCAGAATTCGGTGGGAATTTTTACAAGTTCATTTTCATGCAGTTTATTTTACATTTTGTAAAAGAAAACCAGAAGTAGAGCTATAAGAGTGCAGGATATTTAGGGAATTTAAACCCATGTGTTGCTTTTCACTGTGAAGGATCCCAGCTGGGATGGGGCTGAGCAGACGTGGGTGGGATGTGCTGGGTGGGGCAGCTTTGTTGTGCCCTGGCTCTGCTGGGGGAGCAGCTCCTGGGTCACCTTTGCTGTTGGGTGTTTGTCATTTGTTAGTGTGTTGGGTATTTGTCATTAATTAGTGTGTTGGGTATTTGTTATTTGTTAGTGTGTTGGGTATTTATTAGTGTGCTGAGCTTAGAAAATTGTAATGATGAAGTAAGTGCATGGAAAAGATGCAGCAGAAACTACCGGGTTTAGTAGCATCATAAAGTACTATTTAATTTAAAATAAAATATTTAAATTGAAGGAACCTCTCTCTACATGAGTGGTCTGTGACAGGACATTGAACTAAACCTCGGGTTCTGTGGCTGGAGCTGTCCAGCAGCACCAAGAGGGAGAAGGGTCTGGGCATGGTATTTCTGTGCTCTGCTGTCACATTAATGAATGGCCAAGGTTCCAGCAATGCTGTTGCAGCTCTATTTTCTGGGGTTTATTCCTTCCTCCCCCTCCCTTTTCTTCTTTTTGCATCTACTGGTGGTTCTGCTCGTGCATCTACCGGGCAAAATGTTCCCTTAAATATTTAATGGCAGCCTCACAGTTAGCTTAGTTTTTGTGCCAGGTTTAACAGAAAGACTAAATAGGAGCTTGTGGAGAGGCAGCTCCTCCCTGGGCTGCCCCTTCGTGCTTGGGAGCTCTGCTGGGAGAGAGAGAACTGAATCTCCCAGCACTGCCAAGCCCAGCCTTTGAAGATTATCTTAAAGAAACCCAAAGGCATCAACTTTGGGAACACAAGCAGTTGCACGGAGTATTCAGGTGTGGGATCTCTAGTGATCTCCAGTACCACTTTTGAGCTATTCTGTAAAGAATTGGGTGTTTATTTTATTGTATGCAGTTTTTTAATTATCGGAGTGAAGAAGGTAAGAGCTGAGTCTGTGGTTATGGACTCCCTAAATTAGCAGTGAGTACAAATATTAAAAAAGGCACCATCTGCCACCCAAAGCATTTGCCACCTGTTCCTGGCTTCCCGAATTATTTAAGGGTTTCAGTGCACTGTTTCACCCTGCCATGGAACAGCTGGCAAGTGACTCAGGATTTTTCCTCTCCGTACCTAAATGGCCAAACAGCGTCGTGTGTTAAAGCAGCCCTTAATGCCAGCGCTTGTCTCGGCCCTTTCACGTGTCTGTCACTCCTTCATTAGCAGGTCTGAACTGTTGATTTAAAGCATGTTTTCATAACAATTCCTGGGTGAGATCTGGGAGGAAGCAGCTCCTCTCACCCAGCAAACAGAGGTGAGGGCTGTTCACAGCACTCAGGGAGGGGTCAGTGCTGGGCACAGGGAATGTGACAGTGGAGTGACTCCCATTAAACCCTTTGGCTCAGCCTAATATCTCCATGGAATCCCAGAATCCCAGACTGGTTTGGGTTGGAAAGGATCCCAAAGCCCATCCAATGCCACTCCTGCCATGGGCAGGGACACCTCCCACCAGCCCAGGCTGCTCCAAGCCCCATCCAACCTGGCCTGGATGTTTCCAGATGTTTCCTGCCCAACCTCTTCCCTCCCCAGCTTCTCACTGCTGCTGAAGGTGAGGTTGATCAACAGTGAGACTTGATGATCTTCACTGTCCTTTCCAGCCTCAGGGATTCCATCACTGACTCTGTGAATGAATGGGGGGAGAATTTCCTGAACAGTATTTGGAGCACAAGTCAAATGAGGAGCAGCTGAGGGAGCTGGGGGGGCTCAGCCTGGAGAAAAGGAGGCTCAGGGGGGACCTTCTGGCTCTGCAAGTCCCTGCCAGGAGGGGGGAGCTGGTGGGAGTCGGGCTCTGCTCCCAGGGAACAGGGACAGGAGCAGAGGGAACGGGCTCAGGCTGGAACAGGGCAGGGGCAGGGGAGATATTGGGATATTCCTTCCTGGAAAGGGCTGTCCAGCCCTGGCACAGCTGCCCAGGGCAGGGATGGATTGCCCATCCCTGGAAGTGTGCAAAAGCCACGTGGATGTGGCACTTGAGGACCTGATTTACTGGTGACCGTGGTGGTGGGGCTGGGTTGGCATTTGGACTCAATGATCTTGGAGGGCTTTCCCAGCCTTACCAATTCTGTGGTTCTCTGAGATAAAATTTGCATGTAAGAAACATTTATTTTCTGGGGATTGGAATTGAAGAAAGCGAGGAGCAAGGTCAGACACCTCCAGTGCCTCCCAGTTACCTGGAGGTTTGTTCTGCTCTGCTCCCAGTGCCCTTCTGGGGGGTCCAGCAGAGCAGGCAACTGGGGACAGCCAGGCTGAGGACATTTGTCCAGCCTCTATGGAAGCTACAAACCCTTTTCTTTCTTTTCTTAGCAAGATTAATTAAAAACTGTAATCCAGTGAGCAAATACTTGGAGGGCTCGTGCAGTTCTGGGCACTGGGATTGTTCCTGCCTGTTCTGCCAGTCCAGTCCCTCTGCTGGGCTCGTTCCCAGCACGGGGATGATTCACTCACTGGTAGCTCCTTCTGCAGTTGTTATTTAAGATTAGTCTGGCCATTCTGCATGCCAGAATTCCTAGATATTAGGTGACCAAAAAGCAACAATTTTTTGAAAAATCACAAATATTCCAGCCAGAAACATGGTGTTCATCTCCTCAGGAAGCCTCTCCTTCCCCTTCCTGGGTGTCCCACGTGTCTGGCAGTAAAACAGGCTTGGCTTGGATTGCTGGGTAGTTCTAACAAGCTTGTTGTAAATGATGTGCCCAGCTTTAATGCTGTGTAACGAAGCAAGATAATGAATGTTTATAGTTATTAAAGTGATAACTTCCTACTGGAGCTAATATTCAGCATAAAATTACTTTTCAGTTCCTATCTGTGTTGGCACATGCAAGGGAAGACCTGATTGTACAGTGGCATAAATTAATGCCCAGAATCACATTTAAATGAGTATCTATTCTCTCGTCCTGCTGGACACAAAATCTCTGCTGGAAACTGGAAGTGCTCAGCTGCCCAGCTGAGGCTCTCTAAGGAATGGAGTGATAGTTCTGATTGTGTGAAAATTCAGTTATTTTTGGGGATACCAAAGCAAACTGCAGGAGGAGGACAGGCAGAGTGAGAGCAGGCAGAACTTCTTGATATTGCAAATTTTTACCCCATCCATGCTGAAAAATGAAGGCAGTCACGGAGCATTTATTGATGCAAATATGTGGGTGGACCAAAGTGGATTTATGGATCATGATGCACTTAGTCAGATGGGGATTCACAAGGCATTAAGAGAATATTTGGGGACCAGGGACAGCACCCAGGGAAGGGCTGGAGCTGTGTCAGGGCAGGGTCAGGTGGGATCTCAGGGAAAGGTCCTTCCCCCAGAGGGTGGTGGGCACTGCCCAGGCTCCCCAGGGCAGTGGGCACAGCCCCAAGGCTGCCAGAGCTCCAGGAGGGGTTGGATGATGGGACAGGGTGGGATTGTTGGGGTGTCTGGGCAGGGCCAGGGGTTGGACTGGATGGTCCTTGTTGGTCCCTTCCCACTCAGGATATTCCATGGTTTTATGTACCCCTAGAAAAAGGCCACTCTAATCCTCTTTTTCCTGCTCCATTCAGGCCACGTTCATGGCCTTACAAACACCTCTTTTCTCTGGTGGGAACCAGGAGAGGCCCCTTCAGTGTCTTTCATGTAATAACAAGATACTGACAAAAGAAAAAATATTTATATTTCCCATAGTAGTTACAAAAGACAAACAACCAAATCCCTTCATTCATGCCCAGCTCTTTGGTTGGTAAATGTCATGAAGTCAGACCTAATTGACTTTAACTGCTTGGTAAAACAAGTAGTAGGGTTTTTTTCCTTTGAAAAATGTCAGTGCACTTGAGGAGTGTTTAAATCAGGTTTCACTGTTAGTAAGAGCACTTACACAGTTAAAATACCTGCCAGGAGGGGTTTTCCAACCAAGAAATGAAGGAGCAAGGTCAGAGATGAAGAGTTCCCTAAACATGAGATATTTCCTGTAAATGGAGCAGGAGTCTTGGAAGGCAAACCCAAACTGACTGAAACAAAGAAATAAGTCTTGCAAGGATAACAGAGTCGTTCCAAGAAGAATCCTTGGCTTGTCCCCCTCCAGAAGGACCAGAATTACTGTGTGTGATCAGGAGTGTTAAATCAGAGCTGAGACAACGCCTTGTTTTGTGGCTCCTGCTGTTGTTTCCTTCAATTTATTCATGCAATTAAACCATTAGGAATTTTGAGTGCATGGCCAAGGCTTAAAGCAGGCAGGATGGAACATTGTGTGATGTAACATAATTCCCAGTGCCGTGATCAAACCCTTCTTGTGTGTCCTGCCTGGTGGGACCCCCAGCAATGCTGGGGACATTTGGAGGGAGGGGCAGAGGAGCCAGTTTTGCTGAGGTCTGGCTCAAAGATGGGAAGATGCCCCAGGAGTGCTGTTGTTCTGTGTGCATTTCTCTTGCTCTAGATAAAGTTTGAGGTGTGTTATCAGTGAGAAAAAAAGTGTGGGTTTTTTTAAAATAGCTTTTCATATATTCAAGCTACTTTATTTTTGACTTTTTTTGGTTTGGGTCCTTATTTTGATTTGGTAAAATGAAGGCACAGGGTGGGTTTAACCAGCATGTTTTCAGTGTTTGACCTGAATTGTCAGTCCTGAATTGGGTCTGTCTGGTGTAATTTCAGTTCAAAACTAACACCTGATGGAGGGAGAAATTCTGTGGTCTCAGTGGATTAATCTCTTTTTTTAGGATTTGCTTCTGCAGAATCTTTTACCTTCTGGTGGGAAACTCTGGTGTGTTAGACAAGGAAACAATTTCACAGCATTCCCAGGGATAGAATGGGATCTCAAAAGGCTGAGAGTTTGTTAATTTTCCCCTAAACATTCTGTCTGATGGAATTGTGAGCTGAGAAAACCCCATGCCACAAAAGCATCCTTGGGATAATTGAAAAATGCCATTATTTTAATCTCGGAAATTAGAAGTGATGCAGAAATACCTGATTGGAAGTTTATTATAAAGAAATGTAAATGGCTCTGTGTGCCCAAGAGCAGATGAGGAGCTCAAGGAGGTTCCCTGGCAAAGGACCTGCTGGTCCTTGTGTTGGTGGCCTTGGCCCTGCAGCCCCAGGGAGATGTGGGTGGTGGGGAGGACACAGGGAATGGAAGGGGTTTTATTATTGCTATGACTATTGATATTAGTGTTGTTATTACTATTATTCCAGTAAAGCAGCTATTCCTGTTCACCCTCTCAGATGTGGAGCCACATTTATAGGGATTTTTCTGGTGTTTATAACCAGTTCTGGTTTGGAGGCACTGGATGTTTTCTGGGTGACTTCCTGTGGTTCTCCATCAGGCCTCTCTATGTAACTGTGAATAAACATAATGAGCTAGAATGAATCTTAGACCGCTGGCCTGAATATAAATAAGGAAAATTAATTAAAATCCCCAATTTTAAGTGTACCATAGGTGCTTCTCCAGAGCAGCTAAATGGAATTTCATTGATTTTTATTGCAAATGTGGCTCTGTTTGCTGCATGCAGAGCGTGAGGGTGGTGTTTGTGGGAGGAGGCAGGAGATTTGTGCCCCTGGGTAAGGGCTGGGGCATCTCAGTGCCCCAGAGCTTGGAGAACCTCTGTGTGCCAGCCTGGGATGTTTCCAGGTCCCTGCCAAATGTGCTGAGCCCACTCAGCACCAATCCCTGCCCTGGCCTGGGGACCTCAGCCTCAGTTTCCAGTGTGATGGGATGGATCCCAGGAATGGTTCTAAAGGAGCCTTTTGTCCCACACCAGCTGCCCCTTCCAGGTGCACAGGGAGGTCACCCAGGTTAGGTGCTGCTGCTGCACTGAGAAACTGGACAAAATCTCATAGTACCTTTTTCCCCCCATTTTTGGGACTACACGATGCTCTGTGATGCAACAGGAGGCAGCAGGACCTGAAGTGATCTCGGTGGAGCTTTGGGCACACAGGAACCAGGGCTGGAAAAACGTGGCAGCCCCTGCTCTGAGCCCTTGGTTTCTCCTCATTTGTGTTTCACTGGAGAGGGAAATAGTAGTGCCACAATCATGGCCTTGTAAGGGGGAATTGGGAGGAAGGAATCCTCCAAATGAGATTCCAGGAACATTTAAAGAGTTGGGACTTTAATACCAATATTAAAAATTGCTTGTATTACTCTTCTCTGTGTGAGCAGGGACAGCACCCAGGGAAAGGCTGGAGCTGTGTCAGGGCAGGGTCAGGTGGGATCTCAGGGAAAGGTCCTTCCCCCAGAGGGTGGTGGGCACTGCCCAGGCTCCCCAGGGCAGTGGGCACAGCCCCAAGGCTGCCAGAGCTCCAGGAGGGTTTGGATGATGGGACAGGGACAGGGTGGGATTGTTGGGGTGTCTGGGCAGGACCAGGGGTTGGACTGGATGGTCCTTGTTGGTCCCTTTGAGCTCAGGATATTCCATCATTCCATAGCTATTGAAACAAAGCACAGAGAGAATCAGCCATTTGTCCTTGACCTCACGGTGCTGAAATGGTGCAGAAGGCACAAAACACATCGAGACCTTTCCCAGGGTTGAAACTTTCAGGGCATCTCTGGGTTCGTTCATGGCCATGTGACCTGTAAAACTGCAGGGAAATGTGAGATTGGAGAGATGGGAATTCCACCTGCTTAGGTGGGGATCGGTGTCTGGTGTTCAGAATCTGAGTGTCCTCTGGGTCCATGGGATCCCAGGATCTCCTGGTTTGGAAGGGACCCACAAGGATTGAGTCCAGCTCCTGCCCCTGCCCAGGACACCCAGTGATCCCTCTGTGTGCCTGAGGGTGCTGCCCAACAGGCAGAAAAATCATTTTGGAGAGGTGTTTTCAGTCTTCTGAAGCTGTGGGGTGTGACCCCGAGCAGAGGGTCAGCAGAGCTCAGCAGTCACACGGGGACACGAGCTGGGATTTGGGATTTGCCTCATGTGCTTTTCTAACTAAGGGGCTTAAAGTGGTGTTTAATAGTCCTGCTATTTTTGTTATTAAATATGTCAGTTTTAATGCCATCATTATGAGCCCTGCTTTTACAGCTCCTGTGATGAGAAATCTCATTAAAAGTTGGAAATGGTTTCTGTTAACTGCTGGTCACAGAGTTCTCATTCAATCTGGGCTTTTTTTTTCTGATTAAACACCAATGTCAGGAGGTGGCACAAAGGGGGTGAATTCTCCCATTTGATCACCCAGGCAGGACCAAGGATGGGTGAAGTGTGGTCAGAGCTGGGCAAGGTGTATCTTGGGGTGGATTTATGGCCTTGAAGAGCCATTTTTTCCCAAAAAGGGCAGAAATGAGGATGCCAAAACCCCATTTCAGTAATTCCTCTGAGAAATCTTTTAGATTGAGATGCTTCAGCTTATCAAAAGCAGCAGCAAGGCTTTGAAGAAAGAGCAATCAGAGTGTGCCTGCCTGTGATTAGTGGCTGTTCCAGGCCAGAGGGTGCAGAGGGGAGTGGGGACACTTGCACAGAGCCTTTTGGGGGGACATTTTCTGCCCACTGAACCCAGTGGGTTGGTGCTGTGGGACTGTGCTCAGTGATGCTGGGGCAGGTGATGCCATCCTGTCGTGGAATTGTGGAATAGTCTGTGCTGGAAGGGACCTTCAGAGGGCATCCGGTGAACCTCCTGCAGTGTGTCCCTCCCTCAGGGCAGGGGGAGCTTCCCTGGGTGGTTTTTAACTATTGGTATTTTTCTCAATCATCAACAACACAGGACAGAATTTTTAAAAAAGGCTAAATGTGATACTTCAGCTTTTAGGGGGATTTGACTTGTTTTGATTTCACTTTGGTTTCAAAGCCACTTTTTGACTCAATCTGCAGCTCATTTATTGGAAATTGCAAAAACCAGGTTGTTAAAGGAGGAGAAAGTAGATAGAGAAATCTTCCCCCAGCAGAGCTCATTGCAGAAGGTGCTCATTGACACTCAGTCCTGACTCTGCAGATTTACAGAAATACTTGCTGACTTTCCATCTCACATCTTCCCTTCCCGCTCCAATAAGCAATTTACTTCAGCATTTACTAGTTCCTAAAGTGGTTATGGCAATGCATATTGAAATGAGAGCTGAAATTATCCTGCAGAAACAAAAGTGCAGCTCCTGCTCATGCTGTGCGGGAGGGTGGGGGGCTCAGTGCCAGCAGGGATTTGGGGTTTGCTGTTGGAGGCAGAGAATCATGGAATGGGTGGGGTTGGAAGGGACCTCAAAGCCCATCCAGTGCCACCCCTGCCATGGGCAGGGACACCTCCCACCAGCTCAGGTTGCTCCAAGCCCCATCCAACCTGGCCTTGGACACTGCCAGGGATCCAGGGGCAGCCACAACTTCTCTGGGCACCCTGTGCCAGGGCCTGCCCCCCCTCCCAGCCACCAATTCCTTCCCAATATCCCATCCATCCCTGCCCTCTGGCAGTGGGAAGCCATTCCCTGTGTTCTGTCCCTCCATGCCTTGTCCCCAGTCCCTCTCCAGCTCTCCTGGAGCCCCTTTAGGCCCTGCCAGGGGCTCTCAGGTGTCCCTGGATCCTTCTCTTCTCCAGGGGAATCCCCCAGCTCTCCCAGCCTGTCCCAGAGCAGAGGGGCTCCAGCCCTGGGATCACCTTGGTGGTCCCCTCTGGATTCACTCCAGCAGATCCACATCCTTATTTTCTCACCTTCTGTTTTCTCCAGGGAGCAAACTAATGAAACCCAAGGTCTTGCTGGGGGTGAGGGTGCCCAGGGCATCCAGCTCTGCTGCTGCCTGGGCTGGTCGGTGCCTGTGGAGTTTTTCTATATGCCCAGGCTTTCTTGCAAATTCATTTTAATTGCATAAATTGACAGAAATGGGTAGCTGAAAGTTCAGAAAACTTCCTGATTCAGCTTTCCTTAAATGCTGGCAGTGCTGTCCCTGCCTGTGTGTGTGTCTGTCACACAGGGTCTGCTCACCCTGCAAGGCTCGGGGGGACAGCAAATCCAGGCTGGAGAACACCCATAGCTTGCTGATGTCTCATCACAAAATGAAGTAGCTGATTTTGCCCTTCATCATTGGGTGTGCAATGTCTATTTGATATCAGTACAGATAATTTTGAAGGAAAGATGTTCCATGGTGAGGTGGAGTGGAGGGGAAGTGATTTAAACCCAAGGCAGCCCTGCCCAGATTGGGATCCAATACCTTGGTGTCATTTGTACCCTGTAAATATCCACTGCACGAAATGAGCTGGAACTCTGTTTTCTCTTTGCCCCTAAAAACCAATTGTCCTGTTCAAACCAGGTGAGGAAGAACATGCTGCAGAGCAGCCTCGTGATTTGCAGTCGGGTCATTTTTCAGTCTGTTCCTGAGGACAGGCAGCTCCAAGGGCTGTGCCTGGGGACACCTGGGCATGGCTCTGTGGCAGGTGGGGCTGGGGACACACCCCAGCAGGGTCCCAGCTCCTTTCCCATGGCCCCCCTGGAGCCAGCTGTGTCCTCAGAGGCAAACTGAGCTCTGTCCCCTCCAAACGTGGTCCCAGCAGCTCTTGGTGGGGTTACAGTTCATGCAGAGCTGCCAGTGGAGAACCTGCTGCTGGAGAGTGGGGAGAAAAGCAGTGCAGGGCTTTGGAAATGAGAGCCCAACTGATAGTCCTGGACTTCTGGTCTCCTGAGCCCCAACGTGGCTTCTGCAGAATGAGCCCAGAGGAGGTGGAGGAGGAGTGGGGGTACCAAACCCCTCTGTGCATCAGCCCCTGAGCCTTGAGAGCATCCTGAGGTGGGAGGTTTGTCTGGAGCCTCCAGCATGGGCAGTGTGGTTGGTCCATGCACCTCCATGCCTGGGATGGGTTGGCCCATGCTGGAATGTTGCACTCAGGTGGGTCACGTGCAAGCTCTGGCTTCTGAAGGAGGACACTGATGGGAAAGCAGGGGGCTTGTTTCCCCAAAAGCTCTTTGGATAGTTAAGACCCAAATTTAGGACAGGGCAGTAATGAAGATGCGGGAGGGGAGTTCTGTGGGATCTTGACTGGGCTCTGTAGAACTAATTGGCACATTCCCGGGATTTGGCTCCGCTCCAGAACACATCTCAGTTCATTATCTGGAATGAGGGTGACACACAGCCTGCCAATTGTTCAAGATGCTCATTTATTTCTGATTTCATCTTGGAGGGAATGAGGGATCATCGCTCATGAAAATATAACAACCATGAACTCACAAATGTTGTTTTTCAGAAGCGATACCAGCTTCTCTTAGCACCTCGTGTTGTTTTGCTGTCAGATTTCGTGTGTTTCTGTCCTGATGAAAACAAACAGTGATTCAGATTTGATGTAACCCAGTGCTTCCTGGACAGAGGGAATCTGGCTGGAAATGTTACAATGCTCCTGGACGTGTCCAAGGCGAGGTTGGACGGGGCTGGGAGCCACCTGGGCTGGTGGAAGGTGTCCCTGCCTGTGGCAGGAGGTGGCACTGGATGGGTTTTTAGATCCCTTCTGACCCAAACCAGCCCATGATTTTATGATTAACCTTCAAAGCTCTCCAACAGTGGAAGTGTTTTTGTCCCCAGGCAGCTTAGGGAGGGTTTAACACTGGCTGGTCCTTGGGCTGCTGCAGGTGAACAGACCCCGGGGCTGCAGGGCCTGACCCTTCCAGCCTTGCTCCTGGGGTCATTCCCAGGACACCAGTCCTGGTCAGACTTGAGATAGAAAGGAACAGTTCCCTTTTCAGCTTTGCAGGAGGGTGAGGGGAAGGATGAATTCAGGATGTGGAGTGGAGGGGTGGAGGTGGTGGTGGCAGTGGGGAGGTGCTGGGGATGTCCAGCACAACCAGAGATGAGAGCTCAGGCTCAGGCAGGGTCAGTGCATGCCTGGGCTGGTGATTTCTGGCTCCCAGGGATTTAATAATTGCAATTCCCAGAGATTTTAATAAATCAGGGATTTAGCCATGGTATCACTCACTGTTCTTCAGCCTGGGCTGTGTCAGTCGCGTGTCAGGCACAACAGGCAATTCTGAGCCCAAAATTCCCATTTCAGCTCTGCCCAGTTCTGGTACTTGGAGCACAGCAGGATGGACTCTCCTGCTTTGCCATGAATGTGTGTTTGCATTTGGTTTCTCCCCTTTGTTTAAAAAAAAAGCAAAGCAAAACCAACCCAGGAAACTGTTGTTGCTTCCACTTGTGGCCTCAAAGCTTTGGAGTTGGGGGCAATGAATAGCCAAGCTCCCAGCTCTGATGGCTCCATTCCCAGGTCAGTCACTGACCCTCTGCAGACCAGTCTGAGAGTCACTGGGGGGATTTCCAGAGGAGGGACCCCCGTGCACTAGAAGTGTGACCTGGACAATGGACTGAGTGGGAACCCCGAGTTTCAGTGGGGAAAGGGAGTTTCCAGCCCTTCCCAGCTCCCTGCCTTTGGGAGGGGATATCCCACAGCAATGATCCTCTGCTTTATTTCCAGTTTGGTACCAGGTGGGACATGCTTTGTTTTAATTTCTCTTTGCAGTTGTAACTGTGCCACGTTCTGATTAAGGATCCCTCATTTCTCTTTAATGAGCTCTAACATTATGCGTATTTTGAAGCACATGTTTTGGATGCTTTTAAAAGGCATTTTGCAGAAGGAAGCAGAGCTGTTGCCCGCAGCTCCCAGCTGCTCTGGGCCTGCTGCACTGCTCTGGGTGCTTTAAAGTTTCCTGCTGAACCCTCTTTCCAGCCCAGAGCAGTGATTGCTTGGGGAGCTGGCAGGAAACCTGGCCTGGAACACCCCAGGAGCTCTGAGTTATTTGGGCTGGTTTGGCTCAGGAAGGGTTTCTGGTTCTGATCCTTTTTGGCCCCTTAGAAGGTGCCCTGAATATTTTATTCTCTGTTGCTGATACGTTTCTTCAGACACATATTAGGGGTAATGGCATCTTTTTGGGCATTAGTGAGGAACCCAAGGCATTCCCACAGGCAATGCAAAGTAATCAGTTAATGCCAGAAAATTCCAGAGATTCCCAAATATGGGAAATGGGCAGAAACATGTTAAGAACATGACAGATCTGAGAGCAGACAAATTCAGTGACAATTCCTGCTGCAGACATTTCCCTCGGAGTGTCCAAGGCCAGGTTGGATGGGGCTTGGAGCACCCTGGGCTGGTGGGAGGTGTCCCTGCCCATGGCAGGGGTGGCACTGGGTGGGCTTTGAGGTCCCTTCCCAGCCAGGGTGGGATCCTGTGAAAGTGGGGCTCTGGACCTGAGGTTCTATTTTGCATAGAGGCACTAAGATTGGGGAGCAATTTCTACAGTGGGGTGGGATCGTGGCTGATAAAAGCACAGAAATTTGTGTCCAGCCATATCATGAGCCAAAGTTTTCCCAGTTTTCCCAAAAGAAAAAGCTGGAGAGAAAGGAAATTCAAAGAATTTGATTCTTTACTAAGTGTGTCTGGAAATGCTCCAGGTCCTTAAACCTCAGTCCAGGTAGTAGATTTATGTCCAAGGGAGATTGTAGCAACAGAATCTTTTCCAGAAGTGAGATGGAATCTGAAATGATGTTCCTGTGTCAAAACCCTGTGAGAAATGACGTTTTTCAAGGAAATTGAAATTAAAGTGTAGGAGGATGGAAGAGCTGGAGAGATCTGACTTTTAACCCAGTGGTGTCTGGCAGTGTCTGAAGAAGGACAAGGGTGGGCAGCTCTCACTGTCCTGAAGGGCTTTATTGGTATAGAAGTACTAAAAGAATAACTGCTATGAGATTAATTTCTGATTTTAGGGAGTCTGAAGACTTTCTCAGGACCCTGAAGGGTCACCATCCTGTCCATGGATGGTCTGTGCAGATGCTCAGGTGTTCATTGGATGACCTGGGGACTTTGCAGTCAGAGATTCCAAAACCATCTCCCTTGAAAATCCAAATATAAAAATATTACTGATTTTTGCTGTGGGATGCAGGGAGGGATTGTGGTGTGTGAGGCGTCTGCTCACTTAAAGGCATCAAGGACTGAGGTACATTCCACAGTCAGAGCCCAAATTGGGAAGAGCTAAACAAAACCGAATGTTTGTTTTGGGAGCCACCACCACAAATCCCCCTGTTTGTACTCATCCTAAGGAAGCCTGATCTCCTTCAAACAAACAGAGATTTGTTTTCTCTTCTCTAACTGTGCTCTGAGAGCTGAATCTCCCTCCTTGAGCCCCCTTTTCAGGCATCACAGCCTTCTTGTGTGTGGATGATCCTGTAAATTCCCCCGGGGTCCTTGGGCAGCTGTTGGGCTGTGCTGCAGCTCTCCCCACTGCTGGGGGCACTGTTTGTGTCTCAGCCCTCCAGCCCCTCTGTGCACACCAGACTGTCCAGAGAATAGGGGTGCACGTTGTCCAGTGATCCCTGTTTCATGCCGCAGTCAGTCCCTGCTGTGCCAGAGGATCATTGTAATGCCATGCAAAGAGTTCCCAAACAGGCCTTTTCTTCCAGAGCTGCTGCTGCCTCTCCTTGTAGCCAGGAACTAAATCTGGGCAGAGCCCTCCTGGCTGAAGCCAGACAGGGATAAAGGACAATGCCCAAGGCTGGCAGTCGGAGCCAGTGACCCACGTGGTGGCTGAGATGGTGATGGTCTCCTTCAGTGACACTCTGACCTAAAGTGCCTGCAGGTATTTAAAGTGCAAACTGCAGTTGAGGCTCCTTTTGGCCCCCAGAGCACTTTCCTTTCCCGTGGATGTTGGGCACTGCATCCCTCTGCCAAGGGATGGTTGAGCACTTCCAGCCTGCCCTCCTCCTCCCTGGCCTGTCCTCCATGGAAATGGAGGTATTCTTTTGTTCAGTCTTTGAAAATCATGGGATAACAGCCTGGTTTGGGTTGGAAGGGACCTTAAAGCCCATCCAGTGCCACCCCTGCCATGGGCAGGGACACCTCCCACCAGCCCAGGGTGCTCCAGGCCCCTCTAACCTGGCCTGGGACACTTGCAGGGATGGGAAGGTACCCTGTGGAAAGGTAGTTCTCCATAGCAACATTGTGCTGTACAGCTCCACATCTGTGCATGTGTGTGTCTCTCCCCCTGTAGCTCTGGGTCTCATGCCTCTGTTTTTCATTTAACCAAATTCCTACACTAATTACGTGACCTCCTTCTAGGATAATTTATTAATCAGGTGGAATACAATGAGGTGACTAAGCTTCTGCTTAAAATTATCAATTTGAAACTAAAAAATCTGTGCCCAAATCCATAAGCAGCCCATGCCTCCTGCAGTGGCTGTGATGCCCTCGAGTCCCTCGTGTCTGTGCCAGGCTGTACCACCCCTGCAGGGAGCTCTTCCTCTCCAGAAACATCCTTTCTTTCTGGGGTCACCCTTCACCTTCCAGCTCATTGACATTCTTCTGGGCTCCATCCCAGGTCACTGAATGTGTTGCTGTTGTTACTTCCCAGTACAGCAGGAAAGTAGATCTTCAGTAGCAATTTCCATATTTTTACTTTGATTTCAAAATAGAAAAACTCAGGCAGAAATAAAGCACAGCAGAACTGGATGAAGAGCTGCAAAGCCCCTGGGGGAGTTCTGCCAAAACCAGTGATGCTGCCAAAATGCAGAGGTTGGACAGGGCTTGGAGCAACCTGGGCAAGTGGAAGGTGTCCCTACCCATGGCAGGGGTGGGATGAGATGGGATTTAAGGCCCCTGCCAACCAAACCAGTCTGGGATTCTCTGGTGTAAATGCTGTTTGTGTATGGCCTCTCCTTCTTTCTGAGCAAGCAGGAAGTTCCTGTTTGCACCCAATTGTGACATTTGCTTCAGTGGCTGGTTTCCAGCTCGAGTGAGGGCTGCTGGCAGGTTCCCAGTGAGGAGCATCAGCAGTCACACCATGGATCTCCACTGCCCTCTGTAACCACCTTCCTGCTGCATTTCAGGGAGAATGATAAACAGGGATTGCCCCTTCCACCCCTTCCCTCCAGGCTTTGGTGGGGATGGGGTGGCTGTGGCCACTGGAGCTCCACAGGTATTGCAGCATGTGAGACTGCCCAGTCATGGAATGCTGGAGGGGAGCAGAGCACGGGGGAGATCCACCACACCATGGGGACACCATGGCTTTGCTGGGGAAGTTTGGGGTGGCACTGAGGGCAGGGCAGGCTGTGCTGGAGGTGTTTCTCACAAGGTTTCCCCCAGCAGCACCTCGGCAGAGCAGCGAGGGCAGAGGCTGCTCAGAACACACCACACGTTCTGGGATCAGAGCGAGATAATCAGATTCAGCAAGTGCTGAATCTTTTTAATGAACGTGTCTGGGAGGGAAGGAAAATTCCTCAAAGGTGGCATCTGGGCAGCCTTGTGTTTACCCAACAAAAATTGCCTTGAGGAAGAGCATGGGATGTCCTTGAGGAGAGGGGGGAGCAGAGTTGAGGGGTTGAATGGAGATGGAGGAGGTGCATCATTGGTAAAAAGTCCCCTTTTTAATGTTATTCCTCAATTCTTCCTTTTTTCAAGCCAAGAGACTTCTCTTGTCCCTTGCAGAGAGGCAGAATGGCCCCAAATTACCTCATCAGGATGGGTGATGCTTCTAAATGAGGCAAGTCCCTGAGCCCTGACCTCCAGTAACTTCTGGGGTCAGGAAATGATAGCAGCAATAATAGAAATAAATTGGTGCATTTCTGTGTCTGACTGTTATCGGCTATTAGGCACAGAGGCTGAAATGACTAATTTCATTGCTCTCCTCTTTTCAATTAAACTCCGTGTTTATATCCCAGGGCTTTTACAAACTCCTCCTCCCTGTGCCTGAGAGCAGTTTGGTGACATCAGGGTGAGCACAGGGAGCTGCTCCTGATGGGAAGGGTGTCCATGTCTGGAGAGGGTTGGATTGCATGCTAGGAAAGCTTTTCTTCATGGGGAGGGCTGTAAAGCATTGGAACAGTCCCCATCTCTGGAGGGATTTAAAAGTCGTGTGGGTGTGGCACTTGGGGACGTGGTGAGCGTGGTGGTGGTGCTGGTTGATAGTTGGACTTGATGATGTTAAAGGTCTTTTCCAGCCTTACTGAGTCCATGATCCCAGCTGGTGCTGGTGTCACTCACCTGACTGAGCACCCTCAGGGCTGGGAACAGGCACGTTCCTCCAGAGTAACATTCCAAAAGGGAAAGAATTGCACCAAACCTGGATTTATTCTGATTCCTTCTTGCCAAACCCTCTGCCATCCCTCTCTCTTCTGCCCAGGACCATGCTCAGCAGCAGAAAGGCTGGGTTTCTCTTCTGGGCTTGGGTTATATCAGGCAGGAACTTGGTGCTGATGCTTCATCCTGGTCACGCAGTTCTTAAGGTCAGCACCTTCTCTTCCAAGGTGTTTGACCTCTGCCCTGCTCCTTTGCCTCAGTTCAAGTGCAAGCCCCTCAGGAGGCATTGGGGAGGCAGCAGAGCTGAGTGTGAAATGCCGGTGATGGTTTTTAGGAGCAGGTGACTGAGGAATTAAGTGTGGCGTGCTTTCCCTGCAGCAGCAGCAGCATCTCACGTTGGATCTGCATTGCCAGCGTTGCCTCCCGGAGCTCCCCATGCACAGCCAGGGATTGCAGCGTTTCTCCCCTCGGGCAGGGCTGGGGCAGTGCCTGCCATCAGATCAGATCCCTCTCAGAGGATTTAGTGCCTTTAGTTCGGGCAGCAGCATCAAGGGGGGTTTGGAGAGCAGGTCCTACATGGGAGGGATTGGGGGTGGAGGTGCTGCCCTGGGCACGGAGCCCCCTTTGCCCCTCACCTTTCCCTGTCTCTGTGTTGGGGAGGCTGTTCCTACCTGGCCAAGCGGCATCTCCCAGGAATGGGATGAGGCTGGAGGGTGCCTGCCCTCCAACCCAGCCATGCTCATTAGCTGCTGCTGCTGCTGAGGAATTAAGTATTACATGGCTGCACTCAGTTTGCTTTTCTTCCAGCTGTTGCCAGGCATTTGGTGAGATTCCTTCACAGTGGAATGGTTTTCTTTAACCCAGTGTTGTAATTTGGTGGTGTTAAAATAATCATAGAATCACAGACTGGTGTGGGTTGGAAGGGACCCCAAAGCCCCCCCAGTGCCACTCCCTGCCATGGGCAGGGACACCTCCCACCAGCCCAGGGTGCTCCAAGCCTTGTCCAACCTGGCCTTGGACACTCCCAGGGATCCAGGGGCAGCCACAGCTTCTCTGCCCAACCTGTGCCAGGGCCTGCCCACCCTCCCAGGGATGGATTCCTTCCCAATATCCCACCTAATCAAATGTGTAACTGGAGGGAATAAGAAGTATGTCATAAAAGGGAGAAAAGATTGAAAGAAATAAGCTGAGAAGGGGTGATTTGGGGTATATGAATACAAATCAGTTTTTGAAATTAAAACCCTGGCATTTTTGTCACTGCTGAGCAGGATGGTGGCTCAGGGGGGGCCATCACTGGTGCTGGAGCATTCTGATCCCCAGCTGGGTGGGTGGGTGGTGCCCGTAGGGAGTGTCCTGGCTGTGCTGTGGTTTGGTGGGACAGGCTGGGAGCAGCCAGAGGCTGCTGCCTGGGGATGGGGAGGCTCAAGGGTGACCTGACCACTCTCTAGAACTATTTGATGTGAATTTGTGGGTGGGGGTCAGACTCTTCTCAAGGGAACAAGACACAGGACAAGAGGGAACATCCCCAGGGGCTGCAGGTGCCTGGGCAGCCCCTGGACTGAGCTCCCCCATCTCCATGGGGAGGTTTTTGCTGCAGGAGGGTGTGCTGAGCTGGGGGAGCAGCTCTGGGGAGGGGGCTGTGCCCGGTGTGGTCCTTCTGCTCCACTCCTTGTGATGCCCAGCCATGGTTGAGGTGGGGCTGCACAGCAGGGCCATGGGGACCAGCAGCTGGAGGGGGGTCTGTGCAGCCCCTGAACCCTCTGCAGGGGCTGGGGGATCCCAGCCCTCCCCGCTGGATTCCACATCCCACATGCAAATCAGTGTTGGCTCATCAGGAATGCAAATCAGGGGAGCGTTTCACTTGAAATAGGATCTTCAGCTTTCTGAACCTTCCGCTCCTGTGTCTTTGTCCTCCTTTGTCCTTGTGGTGTCCTTGCAGTTACATGGAGGTGTGGGTTGCTGTGTTTGTAAAATGCTGGGAAATGCACTGAAATATTCCGAAAAGTGGGCAGATGTTCTCTGAACACACGGTTTGCTCGTCAGGCCTCCCTGGCTCTGCAATAATCCAAAACTTCATAGGGAACAGCACTTTTATCCTCCCTCCCCCTCCACAGGATTGTTTTAGAGTAAATTTGCCTAAATTTAATCATAAAGTACTCAGAGTGTGGGCTCATATTGGGGTGTAATTCCAGCCCAGGTTCTGTTCATTTCAGACCAGAGGCTGATATTGCATCGTGACATTCAACTCAATCCACAGTTTATTTGTATTCCAAATCCATCTATTGCAAAGGCTGCTCTTTATGAGCTCAAAGAGCTATAAAGCATAAATATTTATTTCTTAAAGGTTAAGATTGCTTTAAATCATTCTAGCTTATTTGGTGAGCAGCACTTATAATTAAAATAAGCAGTTGAACTCGATCTGCATGTATGAAATAAGTATATATATGTATATGGATGGATATACTTGACTGTGATGCGAGTGGAAGCTGTGGGATAATTGCTTCCATCACATCAAAAGATGCACTGATATTGTGTTTGGATTTGGTAATAAATCAACATAAAGAAGCAGTTGAAATTATATAATGGCAAGTACATTTCAACAGGCAGCATAAACCGTGGTAGGAGAATGAGCAGAGCTCAGCTCAAGTGTGTGTGTGGAATTACAGGGATATAATTATACGTGTCATGAAAATTATTCCAGGTTTGGGTGTAGAGAATTCATAGGATCACAGACTGGTTTGGGTTGGAAGGGACCCCAAAGCCCACCCAGTGCCACCCCTGCCATGGGCAGGGACACCTCCCACCAGCCCAGGGTGCTCCAAGCCCCATCAGACCTGGCCTTGGACACTCCCAGGGATCCAGGGGCAGCCACAGCTGCATAACCTTTCCCAAGGATCTTGTTGTAGGTAACAAGTCATTCACATGCACATACCCCACCGATATGAGATGAGGAAACACCATTTTTGTCTGTTTCTGATGCCTCTGAAATCAACAGGATTAAAGGCTCCTTTATGTTGTCATTAAAATTAATTGGAAAAGCCAAAGAAACCCCAAACCCTCTTGCTTTATAAAATATTGTCCCTGGAATTGATTGTGTAGGAATGTCCATCTAAGTTACAGATGGAAATGGTCTCCAAGGGTCTGGAAACCAGAATTCCAGTGTGTGTCCTGCTGATGGACTGTTGTGCCATGTAATTAGAGGCACCTTGGACTCCAGAGCTGGAATTGCTGGATCCTCAGCATTCCCTTATGCCCAGGGAGCTCATCAAAGGTGATGGTTTTGCCAGGGGCTTCGGCAGGAGCACAGCTGAGGAGCTGTCATTGCCTGAGGTCTGAGCAGGGGCTGGAGCTGGGAAAGCTGCAGTGCTTGTTCCTGGGGCCGAGGTACAAGTGCCTCCAGTCACACTGTGGTGCTGTAGAGAGCACAACAAACACCCCACTGATCTGCTCCTCTTCCCTAAATGCTTTATTTATCGTCCTTTCTTCCAAGCAAGGCTGGATTCCATTTATCACAGCACCATGCAGGGGAATTTCTTCATCCTGCTGCTGATCGTGTCTTGCAGGGATTTCTCTTATCCTGTGTCAATGTTGGGGGAAAAAAAATAAGAAAAAGAAGAGAAATAATGAAATGTTTCATTTCCTGATATTTATCATGTAGCTGTTGGTAGTTCATCTCCCCCTATCTCAAGTAAGTCCTGCAGATCCCCCCTGAGGATCATGGGCAGATCCTGGCACAGGGTGGGCAGAGAAGCTGTGGCTGCCTCTGGATCCCTGGGCGTGTCCAAGGGCACGTTGGACGGGGCTTGGAGCACCCTGGGCTGGTGGGAGGGGTCCCTGACCATGGCAGGGATGGCACTGGATTGGTTTTGAGGTCCCTTCCAACCCAAACCAGTCAGGGATTCCACAGTTCTGTGCTGGTGAGGGTTTTGTTTAATATTGTGCTTTTGCACCTGGAATTGTAGAAACACAAATCCATGAAGGGGTTTTAAGTGTGTGAGTTTTAAAATAGATTGAAATTTTCAGAAATTATCCATCTAATTGCAAAATATGGAGATGTTGGGATGGGAAGTGTTTGATAGCCCATGAACAGTCAGTGAAATAAAGGGTCAGTAAAGGGGATTGTGCTTGTGAAATATGTTATTCCCAGAGTCTGCCTTAAAGCAGGGATTTGTCCCTGCTGACATGTCAGTTTGGGAATGGTGGCTTCTGAATAGGACATGGAACTGTTAATGGGATATGGAACTGTTAATGGGACTGCTGAGGTCACAGCTGAAAGGAGAGGATGTGGTGTGTGTCTTGCACGGGTTCCTCAGTTTCTGGGCAATGGATTCGTGCACAGTTAATGGGAAATTCCTATGGATACAGCAGGACACAAAGAGTTTGTGAGGAATAACTGTAGAAACCAGGCTGGTTATTTAAAATAAGAAAACTGGTCTTGCTGGGACCTGCTCTGAAGACATTAATCTATCCATGCAAATTCTTACGTTCAGGGCCACGTTTTCATTAATTTCCAATTTCTGGTGGTGCTTATTGGCTGAAAATCAATGGCCAGGCTGGAGCAGGAATTGAGCTAAACACAAACGCTCTTGTTTGAACCGTGTAACTGGGTGTGGGGCGATGTGTTTAGCAGGGGATGAATTCATAGAATCATTGAATCATGGAAAAGCCCCACTGTTTCCTTCTGGTTTGCACACAGGTTCTGCCTCCAGGCTGGATGCCCACGTGGGCCCTTTGGTGCCAACACAGGTCACCCGTGTCACCGCTGTGGCCACGCCAGCAGTGACGTTCATGGCCACCAACCTCGTGGACCAGGCACTGGCAGGTGGGTCATGTTCCCATGTCCTGGAAGGATGGCTGGAGCACAGGTTGTGTGTTTGTGTCCTCCCAGCCAAGCTGTGCTGCTCAGGGATGGGGACCCTCGAGGGGTCACCTCTGGTTTTGTGACATTTGCTTCAGCTGATGGTGAGTGTGCTCAGGGTGCTTTGGGTCCTGGTTCCTTCCTCAGCATCTGCTGATACCAAAGGCAGGTGTCTGACACAGCTTGGGCTGTCCCTGTCCCACACTGGTGGTTTTCACAGCATGGCAATGACAATGTGCTTATCTTTGGGATAGTTGCTCCAGCAGGCCTCATTGGCTGAACCCTCGCAGGACTCTTTGTGCTGCATTGTGTGATAAACCAGCTTTATTTACTGCCATTTAAATGTGTGTTTGTTGTGAGAGAAGGGACAGTGCTGTTCCCAAAGGCTGGAGGATTCTTGTGGCTCTGTTTGGATTCATGGGCACTCAAATCACAATCAGGTTTTGCCAGGAAATTGGGAATGTCCCTAACAATGTGACAATCCTCGTGCAGGAGCTCTGTTACTGCAGGGGAGGTGCTGCAATGGGGTTCAGAGGTGGGTCCTCTGCCTGACCTGGGGCCACCCAGCCACGGAGGGGATCCAGCCACCCTCACCACCTGTGTGGCACCACAGGGCTCTGAGTGCACCTTCCCAGCCCTGTTCCAAAAAGGAGTGTTTATCATGAACTACTAGGGATCATTTCAGGAGTGATTTATCTGATCCTTCACCCCTCAGGATTAGACTTTGTTATCCAAAGAGGTTGTGGCTTCCCATCCCTGGAAGTGTCCAGGGCCAGGTTGGACGGGGCTTGGAGCAGCCTGGGCTGGTGGAAGGTGTCCCTGCCCATGGCAGGGGTGGCACTGGATGGGTTTTAAGGTCCCTTCCAACCCTAACCAGGCTGTGATTTTATGATTTTCAGGGCAGTGAGAAATGGCACCTCCTGGGCAGTGCTGGCTCTGTGCCTGGAAAATCCAACCATGAAATGGGTTGGTCCTTGAACTCTGCACCAACAAAGAATTTGTCCTTGTTATTCTGCTGTTCCCATTACAAATCTCCAGAACCATAAAGGGGAGGGTGAGAAGTTACTGCTGCAGGAAGGAGAAAAGCTCAGCTCAAGGAGACTTGTTCTAAGAGGGGAAAGGAGCACTTGGAGGGTGCAGCAAACTGACCCCTGTCAGAGGGCAAAATGCCATGTGCAGGCAGGAGCTGGAGTGGGATCCGTGTCCCTGAAACTGGTGATGGGGGGACAGGGAATCCCTGCCACTGGGAGCAGGGCATGGACCTGGCTGAGCTAGCCAGCACTGCAATCCCACACTGGGACTGAGTCAGAACCAAGAGAGGAGGAGCTGGGTGTCAGTCAGGGAGGGGTTTTAGGCCAATCTCCACAGCCAGAGCAAGAAGGTGGTGAGGAAAGGCAGAAGTGCCCTGTGGAGATCCTGGGGGATGATAAAACCCAGAGTGTTCACATGTGTGCACTTCAGTAAATCCAATTCTCAGAAGCATTTAGAATCAGAATTTTAAACTTCTTTTGAGGTTAATGGAGGTTTGGCCTCCACATACCTTTGCAAACCAGATTTTTATTATGTGTTGTCCACAGCTCCTCATGCCATGAATCAACCTTCCCTCTTCCCCTCCCTCTCTAATTCTGCTTTTAATCAGATGTTTATGATCACACACCAACATCCTCTCTGATTTACCCAAGGTAGTTTCACTGCTTCACCTTTCCTTTTACACTGTGAATTATTCATGTCTCTGTACCTGCCGGGGAGCCCCAGAGAAGCCTCTTTAATCAGGTATTTCATCCTCCTCAGCAGCAGCACGGGGTGATGATTGCACTGCTGGCTTCAGGGGCACAAAAAGGGTTGGAGATATGACTGGGGGGCTGAATTGCCAGCCTGCAGTTGAGTTTACACACTTCAGTTAAAAAGGGGGATAAAAATGGTTAATTAATGAGGAACGAGTAAAGCTGAGCAAAGAGCTGGCAGTGGAGGGTGGACACGGGTGGTGCTGGATGTCCTGCCCTACCATAGGTAGAGGAGGCGAGCTCTGTAATGATGGGGAAAGTCCCAGCAGGGGCCTCCTGGTGTCCTCCTTGGGAAGCAGAGAGGGTTTGTGGGGCAGTGGATGGAGCAGCCCCCCTCTCCCCCACCTTCATGGTGTTTGGGGCTCAGGGTCCCCCCTTGGCACAGCCCGTGGGGTTGGTGCTCCTGCCCTGAGCAACCTGGGCATTCCTGAGCCCAGGGAGGGAGGCACAGCCTCGGATTACTTTTCTCTTTGCATTATACTTAGGAAAAACATTCAGTGTTCAACTGTGGATATAAAACTAAGCGATTTCTGCCATGCAAAGGGCCTTTCAGGACTTCCCTTTGTTATTTTATTTTCCCTTTTTCTATTTTTTTCAATTTTTTTTTTTAAATCCCTCTCTTCTTTTCTGTGTGCTGACTGTTCCAAATGCTGTTTCCCCTGTGACTGCCTGAGGAGGTGCCTGCTGCAGGAGCTCACCCACGTGAGCAGCAAAAGCTGCAGCACCCAAGTCTCTGCCCAGGGCTCTGGGGGTGCTGGGAGGGAGCTTTTCCCAGGGGCAAGAGAGAGGCTGAACAGGAGGTTGCCTTGGGCATCTGCAGTGTCTCCTCCATGAGGGTGTGTGAGGCTCAAAGGGTGAGGGTGGCTGTCCCTGTGGGTGCCCACACGGGCACCTCCCTGCTCTGGGCTGCATCCTCAGCATCATTTACTGAGGGCAGGGCAGGCCCAGCAGGGACAAAGCAGTTGCACCGTGTTGTGCCTTCCTGTGCATCAAACCAGAGCTCCTGCAGGGTGCTTTGGGCTCTCCTTTTTCAGTCTGCCTAAATGTGCCACCTGGTACCTGTGTGTCCCCTGGGAGGGGGGGGAGCCCTGGCACAGGGGCTGTACAGAGCTGTGGCTGCCCCATCCCTGGACAGGTCCCTGTGTCACCCTGCAGTGTCCCAGACCTCTGTGAGCACACTCCTGGCATGTCCTCCCCCTCTCCAGGAGCCAGACAGGAGAAGGCAGAGGTGGGCACTGAGTGGGTGTGACTTGACTGTGTTCAAAGAGCAGTGTTCCTGGTAAAGCTTTGATTCCCAATCACCAGACACCGAAGGAAAGAAGATAAATTTAGAGCCCCTTTTGATATGTATTAGCTGCTCCCTACTCCTGGCTCCTTTAATGTGGAAATTAATTGCTCTGGTTTGTAAATCTTCTTTTTTTCTACCCATAAAAACTGAGTAAGTCATCTGAGCAAAATGGCATGGATTTAGTTTTTTATTGTTCTGAAATATTCCAACTGAAGCAGAGTCAAATAAGTGTTTTAAGAGGACAAGAAGACAAAAAAGTACCCCCAGATTAAAAAATGAACGTGTTTCTTAATTTGTCTTACTGTAAAAGCTCCTTTTTTTCTCATGGTCTGTGTCTTGTGTCTGGTGCCTTCTTGCCTTTCCCTGCAGTCCATTAAGGTCTCTCTGTTATTGACACATTGGGTAGGCAGCAGAAGCTTCAGGTGTTTAGGGTTTCAGGATGGAGACAGGTGTCTGAAAGGAGAGGGAGCTGTTCTGGCACTGCTTCCAGGGGGAATGTGATCCAACACTCAGTGGTGGTTCCCATGAGGTTATCCCAGAGCACAGCAGGGTCTCCAGGCTGGGAGGAGAGGGACTGGCCAGCCCCAAATCCCCCAGGGGATGGCACAGCTCCCAAGGGGACCGTGGTCCTCAGGGAGAAGAGGAGCATAGAACCAGAGAGTCATTTAGGCTGGAATTTGGATACTGAGCCAAGTGTTAACCCAGCCAGTGCTAGCCCTGTCCCAGAGGATGTCCCATGAGAAACAAATGTGGGTTCAGGGAGAGCTGCACCCAAAGCTCAGAGCATTAAGGGCTCCCTCCAAGGTGTGTGAGTGAGTGCCATCCAAGGGTGGTGTTGGGAAGGGTGGCACATCCTCGGGCACGGGAATGGCAGTGAATGAGGGGCCAGCTGAGGAGGAGCAGGTGGAGAGAGGGGGCTCAAAGGAATGGGGGGTGGTTTGTTTTCCTTTGCCTGCTTTGGTTTGTTGGGAATGTATTACTTGCACATTTAAAAGGAATCCTTTCCCTCTGCAGATCATGGCAAAGAATCGAGTAGATCCTCCTGCCCCCCAGCCCTGATCCTGCACACGGACAGGAAGAGTGTCCCCATGGACAGTGACGGTGACAAGGTCTGTGCTGGAGCTGCTTTGAAACCTCTTCAAACGATTGAGCTGCACAAACCAGAGTCAGGGGAAAGGGCTGTGCTGGAAACACGTGCTGGTTTCCTGCAGCTGGTTTGAAAGAGCCATGTATTTAATTTATCTTGGTGCTTTGTGGGAGCTGTCCCTGAGTGACACAGTGGCAGGGGAGGGACCTCACGGATGGTTTGTTCCCCAAAGAATCCCAGACTGGTCTGGGTTGGAAAGGATCTTACAGCCCATCCATTCCCATCCCCTGCCATGGGCAGGGACACCTCCCACCAGCCCAGGGTGCTCCAAGCCCTGTCCAACCTGGCCTTGGACACTCCCAGGGATCCAGGGGCAGCCACAGCTTCTCTGCCCACCCTGTGCCAGGGCCTGCCCACCCTCCCAGCCACCAATTCCTTCCCAATATCCCATCCAGCCCTGCCCTCTGGCACTGGGAAGCAATTCCCTGTGTCCTGTCCCTCCATCCCTTGTCCCCAGTCCCTCTCCAGCTCTCCTGGAGCCCCTTTAGGCACTGCAAGGGGCTCTCAGGTGTCCCTGGATCCTTCTCCTCTCCAGGTGACCCCCCCAGCTCTCCCAGCCTGTCCCAGAGCAGAGGGGCTCCAGCCCTTGGAGCATCTCCATGGCCTCCTCTGGACTCACCCCAGCAGCTCCCAATATTTTTGTGGTGTTTGATGGGGACAGGAGTGCTGGGTCCCCTCCATCCTGCCAGAGTTGTTATGTCCCTGGGAAGTCAGGAAGCAGCACGATGGCCTTGGTGCCATGCAGAGAGTGATCCCTGCTCTCCCAAGGGAGCCATTGGCATGGACAGAAGTTGGTGGCTGCTTTTTCATTTATACTGCTGGAAGTGGGGAGACATTTTTATCCTTTGCTGTTTATCTGGGCTATTCCAGAGGCAGCTGGTTGTTCATAAAGCCACTTGTGGAATAATGGCCCTAAGGGGGATCCACTCCAGGTTAAAGGGGGTGATTTGTACAGCAGTAACAGTCCTTGCACTGGCTTTGTTTGTGAACTAACCTCTGTCTGCCTTTGCAGGGTCATTCTTTCAAGATCGTGACTGAGGGTGACAGCACAGCCAACGGCAACAAGCCCGTGGCCTCCACCCCAGTGCCGGGGTCCCCATGGTGAGCAGGGCTGGGCAGGCTGCAGAAGCTGCTCCTCAGTGCCATGCCCTTCCCGAACGGGTGTTAGTGGGGGAAACACGCTGTTCATGGTGCTGAATGACATCGCTGGTCATGAATGGGTTCCTGGTCCATTTGTGCATGAAAAGAAACAGAAAGTATTTATAAAATATTATATCTATAGAGTTTATTATATAGATAATAGGTTAGAGAGACAAAACTTCCATGGGCTGTCTTTGTGGCTGAAGCCACAGCTGGGTTTGTCCAGCCAGTTTCGTGGGATGTCTTACCTGTGGTACACAGGGTTTAATACTCTTTAATACTCTGCACTGATGGAGCAGTTTTCCAATTTGGACTCTTTTCCCCAGACAAGACCATTTTTAACCAGCTTTATTCGCTGCTTTTAATAACAATTAAGCATCAGAGCTTCTAATTATAAGATTTGTTCCTTCCAGATATTTATGCTTCAGAGACACCATCATTTTCCTCCTCTCAGTGTGTGTGTGTGTAAATCAGTGTTTGTTCTCATTGTGATTCAGGAAGCGCTGGCTTGAGATGGAAATTCTGTTTGTTTATTTACATATAAATTTAGGGAAGTACATCACCAGGTTTTTCAATGTCTATTAAGGATGGTGCAATACTTATTTTCATATTATCTTGGCTGATTCCAAATGAATGTCAGGACAAAATGCTCAACTGCAGCTGTGCATCTCTTACCTGGCAGAGCCAAGAGACTGGCCTTGGTCACATCTGTCAGATCTGAAGTAGAGCCCTATAAAGTCATCCTGAAGCCTTGGGGCAGTGCTGGGGGGATGGGGAGGACCAGTCCAGGTGGGGCAACCTGTCCACAGAGGGTGGGAGCTGGTTGGGGATGGCCCAGGGATGCCACTGACATGCTGTGGGTATGGCACAGGGATACCATTGGGAATGATGTGGGGATGGCACAGGGATGCCATTGGGAATGACGTGGGGATGGCACAGGGATGCCATTGGGAATGATGTGGGGATGGCACAGGGATGCCATTGGAAATGATGTGGGGATGGCACAGGGATGCCATTGGGAATGACGTGGGGATGGCACAGGGATGCTGTGGTTTCACCTCCTCCCACCAGCACAGTGGAAAAGGCTCCCATGGCCACCTGCCAGCAGCAAGCACAGCCCTGGCCCATGGCATCAAGGTTATGGCCACCCTGTCCCATGGCCAGGGCTCCTGCCCCTGGCTGCTCTTTAGGTCAGGAAATGTCCCTTCGAGTGGCTGCCCTTGCTGTGGGCACACAGTGAGCTCTGCGCCTGCTGCTTTCTCCTCTTCCATGCTGCTTTTGGGGGGGTTCTTGCAACCCTTTCTGTGATAATGTATTGGTGAGGGGGAGCTGGTGCTGGGTTGGGCTGGCAGGGCATGGGCAGAGGGCAGTCCCTGGGGTTGTCACTGGGCACAGCAATGGGCAGGGGTCAGTCAGTCCCAGGGGGTGTCACTGGGCACAGCAGATGGGCAGGGGTCAGTTGGTCCCAGGGGGTGTCACTGGGCACAGCAATGGGCAGAGGTCAGTCAGTCCCAGGGGGTGTTGATGGGCAGGGGTCAGTCGGTCCCAGGGGGTGTCACTGGGCACAGCAATGGGCAGGGGTCAGTTGGTCCCAGGGGATGTCACTGGGCATGGCAGTGCAGCTGCAGTACCCTCTGGGGGGAGTGTCTTGCTCCTGGGTGTGCATGGCCTGGTCTAAGCCTGGTTTCTCTCCTGGCACAGGTGTGTGGTGTGGACTGGAGATGACAGGGTGTTCTTCTTCAACCCCACGATGCAGCTGTCGGTGTGGGAGAAGCCGCTGGACCTGCGGCACCGCGGGGACATCAACCGGCTGCTGGAGGACCCCCCGCACAAGCGCAAGCTGGAGGCTGCTGCAGGTGACTGACTGCCCTGGCACGGCTGCCCCTGTGCCAGCCCCAGTACCCACCGTGCCTGCTCTCTGGATTTCCCAGCCCATCACTGGAGAGGGTTTCCTTCAGAGATTCCCTGTGAATAATGCAGGAAAATTGCTGCTTCTTGCGGAATCCCTGGAATGCTGAGCTGGGGACTGAGCTCTTGGTGCTGGCAGGGAAGGAGCAGGTGGCTCCTCATAGGAGATGAATCTTTGATGAATAAGATACATCTCAGAAGACAGTCTGTGTGTTTTGTTGCCCTGATTTCCAGGATGTACATTAGGAAGGCATTACCAACACATTACTCAGCTGCTGCACAAGGCAGATACTCCGTAGCTAATGATTATCCAGCTGAGTTGGAGAGGGGGGAAATCCCAGGAGTGCATCTCTAATGAGTGCTAAAAGCCTTGGTGGGCGGGTGGGTCCTTCCATCTAGCCATGGCTCTGCCAGGCACCTTCTGAATGTCGTGGATTCCTGAAGGGGGGGGTTTCCCAGCTGAACTTTCCCATCCCCTCCTCCAGCCTCTTTTCTGCTCTCCATACCTTACTTCTCACTCCTGATGTTGTTATCCTGGTCCAGTGTGCCAGCCTGTGCTTGCTGCTTCCACAGGGGGTCCATAGTTTGTTCCACCACATTCCTCTCCACAGATCATATTTCTCTATCACTGGGAGCTGCTCCTTTCCCAGTCAGTGCTCCTTTTGTTTCCTGAGGCTTCACATTGTCTTTACTGGGAGTGATGTCTGTAAGACCTGCCCTTACTGGGGGGACATTGAGTCATGGCAGTCACTGGAAATGCTCCTGCTCTTCATGAGCTGCTTGGAGTTCTTGACTGTTCTGGTGGAGAGAGAATTATCCTTCAGCTGCTGCTTGTTCTGTAGTGGTGAGGTCTAGGAAAATGGATGGGGGGGAAAGTGAGGCTTTAGTCATTGTGCTGAAGTGTAGTGGTTTGTGACCAGAGCCGGGTGGCACTGCCAGTCTGGTGGGGTCCTGCCTTGTCCCCTCTGTTGGCTTTGGGGAGGGGCACAGCCCCCAGTTCAGCCCTGCACACGCTGACTGCAGGTGGGCACAGGGGGTGATAACCACGATTTGTGAGCACAAAAACAGCCACAAGAGGTTTTCTGTTGGCACTGTCCTTATCAACATAGGCTGTAATTACAGTTTTCAGTATCAATTTCAATCAGCAGATGCCTTTGTGTGTGTATATATATATATATAAAATCTTTGTATATGGCTTGAAGAACTTAGCTGTTTATCTGATAATTCCAAACTCATCCTTCAGAAGGAAAACACAGCATATGCTTTTTATTACAGGGTATATTGAAAGCTCAATTAACTCCTGACAAGGGGGAATGATGACCAGAGACAAAAGTGAGGGTCATTGTTCATGCTCTATATCATCATTCATGGAGTGTAATTAATTAACAGAGTCTGAAGTCATGGTTGATACATCCCACTTCAAAAATCTGAGTTTTGCTGTGTGTTCCCTCTTTTTTATTTATTATCTCTACATACCAGCAAGACTTGATTCATGCACCAGTTTTTTTCTGGCCATGACTTTCATTGTTGCTAATTGTCTTAATCTTCCTTGATATAATTGGGCCTTGCTTAGTGTTTGAGTCAGGCAGGTTATAATTAGTATCTATTGACTGCTGAACTGAAAGGGATTATTTGTTCCCACTTCTCTTAGCTTGTAATCTGGAGTAAATAAATAACACAAATGAGCTGTGTGTTCCCAACAATGGTTCCCAAATTTATTGAGCTGAGTGGCTGCTGCTGAGTTTTAATTAGAATCTTCACATCGAAGGCATGAAAAACAAGTTGTCAAGTGGAGTTGTTCCTGGGGTGCCCTGGGTTATCTCTGCTGAAAGATCAAGTGCATTTATAATTTGAGCATAAATGCAAAATTACTCATTTCTCAATTACTCCACCCCCACCAAGTGTTTGTTCTCGGGGAGATTGATGGGGGTGTCGTGGCTCTCCACTGATGGGTTCCCATGGGGAATCCCGTGGGATGGGAGAGGAGGTGCAGCTCCTCCTGTGCCCCAGAGCAAGTGCAGCTCTTTTTATCTCCTCCTCAGCCTTCAGCTCCTCCAGTGGTGTGTCTGCATGTTCAGGCTGAGGACGTTTTTTTGGCTGATTAAAATAAAATGAACATCATAGAATAACAGAATCCCAGGATGGTTTGGGTTGGAAGGGACAGACTCCACCTGTCCCTGCTCTCTGGGAGAGCCCGAGGTGTGACAGGAGTGGGCAGATGGAATCACACTCTGACACGGGGAGGTTTTGTGTCAGAGCTCCTTTACCTGAAGGCTGTGGTAGCTTAGACTGGGTTCTATTGCCCAGTTCACCTATTTTTCATGACAAGATTTTAAAATGATTTCTCCTCTCCAGAGAGCTCGAGAGACCTTGTTGTGAAATGATTTCAAATTTGAGTTCATCTTCAGGTAGCTGGAGAGATTTGCATCATTTCCCATCCCCATCAGTGATCCAGCAGTGGATTTGCTCTTGTCCCCTGGGAATGTGGGATGGGCAGGGCTCTGCTGCCTTGGCTGGACTCTGCAGAGGCACCACCAGGCACTCTCATGTCCTGTTTTACCTCCAGAATTCCCAACATTAACAGCACTGCTGCTCTGCAGGAGGTGCAGCTCCTGAGTAATGGCTCTATAATGTCTCTGCTGGATCACATTCCACCTCCTGTGTTCACAGGTTGGTTTTCCTATTTATTTATATTTTCAGTTGAAGAATTTATCAAGAAGAGGTAATTTATGACCTCATAATAATTTAATGTTATTTAAAACATTATTCCATTCATTTATATCATCATAATGCTCCATTATTTTCAGGAATGTTGAGATCAATCTTGCCTTATTTTGGAATTTCATCCATTTCTTCTTATTATCCTTCTGGGTTTTAATCAGTAGACTGTCCTTTTGCATGTGCCATGTTTTTCCTCCTCATGGTCTCCCTGCTCCTGGGCTTTCCATGCTGAAAAGCTACAGCTGCTCTTTGTTTATTATTGTTCCTTTGAGCACTGAATTTAAACAGAAGGTAACATTTGCTGCAAGAACACAAATAAACATGTAATTTCCCTCAAACAGGGAACCAAAGTGAGCCAAGAGCAAGGTTCTTAAACTAAAACCAGAAATAAATGGCCAAATTTCTGTTGCCTTCACTGGTACAAAGCCTGGGCCCATTTCCCAGCAGGAGTCTCGGAGCTCCATTGGATTTCAGTGAGCTCAGATCTCACCACTGCAAGTTATTCAGACCTTTTCTCTCCATCACCTCAGTGCAATTCTGTGTTTGTCTTTCATTTATTTTTTCATGGTTTCCTAAAGAGCAAGACAAGTTCATGTAATCCAGAAAGGCTGAGGTTGGTGCCTCTCATATTGCCAAGTGTGATATTTGTGTTTCTCAGCCAAAGGGTTGGGGCTGGAAGAGTCCCAGCACAAACCAAGCCCGGGGTAGATGTGGCTCCTGGTGCTCTGCCCACTGGAGTCTGGATGGAAACTGCAGTTTATGTGGATGAAAAGGAAATATTTCAGAAGTAAAGATGTGTTTTGTGACTGAAAATCCAACCTCTGAGTCCTCCAGGGACACGTGGCCAGGTCAGTCCAGGGGGTGATGTTGGCTTGGAGTTATTCCCAACATCAGGAGCCTGGAGGGGTTTTGTGTCTCCTCTTCCTGAATTCCTGAGAAAGCAGAGCTATATTTGCTCTTACAAGAAAGGAAGGAAATTCTGGTGGGAGTCCCCTCTGGCGAAGCCTTCAGGCTGCCAGCACAGAAATCCCTGTGCAGCAATGTCCTTGCAGCTGCATTTTCAGGGGAAGGAAGGGGCAGGATCAGGTGAAACAGCAACAAGACAGAAACCAATAATGCCAGGAATAAAATATACTGATTTCTCTGGAGGAAAATGGTCAGTTCACTGCTGTCCCTTCCCTTGGGATGGAGGCAATTCTGGGGATCAGAGGAAATAATGTGGTATTTCTAAAACACTCTGTGGGGAGTGAAAACCACTAATTACCTGAGCAGCAAAGACACAGAGTGAAAGCTCCATTGGAGGAATTTGTATTCCCACTCCTCTGGTTCCCACCTAATGATGATTTCTTTCTTTTCAGCAGACAAGTGTGTTGGTTCTTGTCCAGGGGATGAAAACGATGATCTCAACATCAGAACTAAGAGAAATAAGTAAGTTCTAAAGTTTGCTTGTCTCTATGTAATGGTGGGAAGGGAATGTTTGGTACAAAGGAGGGCAGAGAAAACACAGTTCTTTTCTTCTCAGTGGATAAATTATGGGAGTCATCCTTTAAGCATCCCATCCTCATCAGACTCCAGGATTGTCTGGAATCTGTTTCCCATGAACATCATCCATTTTTCTCTGAGCAACTCTCCTTTGAAATGGTTAAACAAAAGACTGCAAGGGTATTTCAAGTTATTTCAAAGACATTGGATGAAAGCTTTATCTCCATTGAAGTAAAGCAGTGTTTTTTCCCCTGGTCTCAGGGTTTCCAGGCTCAGAAGTAGCCTGAGGTGTTGCTGTTATTGACCTTTATTACCATTTGTGCTTCAAATTCTTATGAAATAACAATTGAAGAAGCAATTTTGAGACATGCAGCCTTCCAAGATGCATGGCATGTGTCCTTCTGAGCAGGCAGTCACGGAGTTTGGTGTGCAGATTGGTGTATATTTGCTAAATTAAATTTTTTTATTGTATTTCTTGGCATGAGAAAAAAAATTCTGTGTGATTTGTAGCATCATTTTCAATTGTGCAAGGGCTGAAGGACAGAGGAGCTGTCCTGGTGCTTGGCTGGGGGAGCAGTGGGAGGTGCTGCCCTCAGGTTTGGCTGCACAGAGCTCTTTGTGTGTCATGGAAACTGGATTGGGCCTTTGGTGGGTGATGCCACCAAATGAATTTTGCTCTTTTGATATCAAACTCATTGTCATTCCATGAAGGGCACCAATGTGGTCCCTCTCAGCTCGCTGGTACTGCAGCACAGGTTTAGGATGAGTGTCATTGCAGTGTAATTGTTTGGAGGAGGAGGATAATGGGCCAGAGCTCAGGTTACACCTGATCAAACCCCTCTGATTGGAAGGAAAACCAATTCTTCTCTTGTTGAAATTTCCAACTGAGTATTGTCCAGCAGTGGTGAAAGTGGCACAACTAGAAAATGCAGTCCTGCCTAGTAGGAGGCTAAAACTCAAATTGCCTTCCTTGAATCATTCTCACCTGAATCTTGGGATTGTTTAAAGATTCCTGGTCTTTCCAGAAGGAGCCTGAATTTGTGCTGAAATTAATCACATGATTATTTGGGTTGGAAGGGACCCCAAAGCCCACCCAGTGCCATCCCTGCCATGGGCAGGGACACCTCCCACCAGCCCAGGTTGCTCCAAGCCCCGTCCAACCTGGCCTTGGACACTCCCAGGGATCCAGGGGCAGCCACAGCTTCTCTGCCCAACCTGTGCCAGGGCCTGCCCACCCTCCCAGCCACCAATTCCTTCCCAATATCCCATCCAGCCCTGCCCTCTGGCACTGGGAAGCCATTCCCTGTGTCCTGTCCCTCCATCCCTTGTCCCCAGTCCCTCTCCAGCTCTCCTGGAGCCCCTTTTGGCCCTGGGAGGGGCTCTCAGGTCTCCCTGGAGCCTTCTCTTCTCCAGGTGAACCCCCCAGCTCTCCCAGCCTGTCCCAGAGCAGAGGGGCTCCAGGCCTTGGAGCATCCCCATGGGCTCCTCTGGGCTCACTGCAGCAGCTCCCAGTCGTTGTTATTTTGGGGATCCCGGGCTGGCTGCAGTGCTCCAGGGGGATGGCAAACAGCTCAGCTCCGGGGATGACACTGGTGATGCTGGGCTGCACCTGATGGGACCATCATCTTATGGTGCTGCTTCTTTAGGGCTGAAACTTGATGATCTTGGAGGTCTTTTCCCACCATAATGATCCCATAATTCCATGATAAGCTGTGCCTCCCTTCAGTGAGCCCCGTGGTGCTCCCCACCTGCTTTATCCAGGGATATTGGAGGCAAAGGGACTCAGGCAATGTGTGGGAAGTGTTTTCTCGGGAACACCTATTTATTCCACTGAGAAGCAATCTTGGAAATGGCTGGGAGGATAAACACACCCCTCTGGCACTCTCAGAGGGCAGGTTTTGTGAATTTGGGGTGTTCCTGAGTTACTTCCCTTAGGAATGAGCTGGAGTGCATGGGAGCATACAATAAAGATTAGTATTGACTGTCAAGTTCCAGGCCACAAAAACAGAGGGACAAAAAATAAACCAAGATGAGTCTTTTAAGTGACTCCTTCAAAGTCTGCCCTCCTTGTGAAGGTCATTTGAAGGTGTCACTTTTGCTGTAGCTGGAATTACAGTGTGATGTTTGGCTGCTGAGTCCCTCTGAGGTCCCTGATGGACTATCTTTCCTCGTAAGGAGCTGCCAGAGGTCCCTCCGAGGTCCCCCCAGCCCAGGATTTAATAACCAGCTGCAGTCTGGGGCAACTTCTCATCCGTCAGTGTCCCCTCCCAGTGTCCCCACATCTTTGAGGATGTTCTGGAGAGGATTAAAACCCCCTCTGGGCTGACAATTGCTGAACTCTTTTCTATCTTCCCTTGTTAAAGAACAGAAGATCCCCAAGCTGCTGGCCTGGAGAGGGCAGGAGTGGAGGAGACAAATGAGGAGCCATCGGCCCCCCGGATCACCCCTCCCCTGGAGGAGAGGATCACCCACTTCCGAGACATGCTGCTGGAGAGGGGGGTAAGAGCCTGCTCTGCCTGAGCCAGGGCACCAGCCAGGGCACTGTGGGGCTCACACAGCCCAGCTCTGAGCCAGGGCACCAGCCAGGGGCACTGATGGGCTCACACAGCCCAGGGCCCCAGCCAGGGGCACTGATGGGCTCACACAGCCCAGCCCTGAGCCAGGGCACCAGCCAGGGGCACTGATGGGCTCATACAGCCCAGGGCACCAGCCAGGGGCACTGCTGGGCTCACACAGCCCAGCTCTGAGCCAGGGCACTGATGGGCTCACACAGCCCAGCTCTGAGCCAGGGCACCAGCCAGGGGCACTGATGGGCTCACACAGCCCAGGGCACCAGCCAGGGGCACTGCTGGGCTCACACAGCCCAGCTCTGAGCCAGGGCACCAGCCAGGGGCACTGATGGGCTCACACAGCCCAGGGCACCAGCCAGGGGCACTGCTGGGCTCACACAGCCCAGCTCTGAGCCAGGGCACCAGCCAGGGGCACTGATGGGCTCACACAGCCCAGGGCACCAGCCAGGGGCACTGCTGGGCTCACACAGCCCAGCTCTGAGCCAGGGCACCAGCCAGGGGCACTGATGGGCTCACACAGCCCAGGGCACCAGCCAGGGGCACTGCTGGGCTCACACAGCCCAGCTCTGAGCCAGGGCACCAGCCAGGGGCACTGATGGGCTCACACAGCCCAGGGCACCAGCCAGGGGCACTGCTGGGCTCACACAGCCCAGCTCTGAGCCAGGGCACCAGCCAGGGGCACTGATGGGCTCACACAGCCCAGGGCACCAGCCAGGGGCACTGCTGGGCTCACACAGCCCAGCTCTGAGCCAGGGGCACTGATGGGCTCACACAGCCCAGGGCACCAGGCAGGGCACTGATGGGCTCACACAGCCCAGCTCTGAGCCAGGGCACCAGCCAGGGGCACTGATGGGCTCACACAGCCCAGGGCACCAGGCAGGGCACTGATGGGCTCACACAGCCCAGCTCTGAACCAAGGCACTGCCCAAGTCATTTCATGGCCATAGCTCAGCAGCCAAGTGGAGAGTCAGTGAGAAGGGGTTTCTGTCCAGGACCATGTTGGTTTGGGATATTTCTGTGGCTTTTGTCCCACTGCCAAACGTGACCAAAACTGGAAGCCCAGCCCAAAGAATTTCCTGGGGACAGACCCAGAGAGAACCAGAGGCAGCAGCTCTTCCAGCACAGGGCAGTGGCTCAGCAGGACATGGGGACCATGGCCATGCACCATCCTGGGAGCCCACATGGACCCCAAGGAGCAAATGATGTGTCTTGTACATCACCTGGAAGGCTCAGAATTGTCCTGGAAAGGGCTTTGCTTTTGCCAGGGTTTGTCACCACAAATTGCAGTGATTCCAGCAGTGGGAAGCCAAATGCACTTCCTGGCCATCCAAACTCACAGAATCATGGAATCCCAGACTGCTTTGGGTAGGAAGGGACCTCAAAGCCCCCCCAGTGCCACCCCCTGCCATGGGCAGAGACACCTCCCACCAGCCCAGGGTGCTCCAAGCCCCATCCAACCTGGCCTTGGACACTCCCAGGGATCCAGAGGCAGCCCCAGCTTCTCTGGGCACCCTGTGCCAGGGCCTGCCCACCCTCCCAGCCACCAATTCCTTCCCAATATCCAGTGTAACCCACCCTCTGTCAGTGAAAAGCCATTAATGCTTATCCAAATCCCTAGAAAAGGATATTCTAGAGATGGTTCCAACTGAGGCTGAGCAGCAGGAACATGGGATGCTCAGGACTTTGGGTTGAACAGGGACAAGGAGGGTTTATAATGAGCAGGTTTTACCCCTCCCTCCAACACTGCAATCTGTGTTCTCTAAAGATAACTCAATATGTGTTCTATAAAGATAATGTCATTTCTGTAACAAAATAAAACCCAAGGTGTCTGTTGTTAGGCAGTAAAGCCTATAAAATTTATCCCTGGTAATCAGCAGCTTTAAAGGTGGATAATTAGAGCTTCAGCAGCTCAGCAGTAAATTATCTCCACCCCAGACCTGCTTTATTAATGCATTTTGTTATTTATGCATAAAAATGCAGGAGGGCCATAAATGAACCCTGGCTGAGACTTCTGCTGGCGCAGTTTAGCTTGGGGGTAATAAGTCAATATTTGGAATTATTAGGGATGTTCTGGCATAGGATCCTCAAGTGTTTCTGTGTTGAGTCAGATTTGCTCATAAAATGAAGGAATTCAGGACATTTACTGTTTGGCATTGCTCTGATTTTTAACTGTGGAGGTAAGGGGGGATGTGGCTCTTGCCCTGAGTGGTTTTTGGCTGTGCAGATGAGCCCTGGGTGAGCAGCAGCTCCTTTGGCATCGCTGCAGAGACGGGCACTCAGTGGTGCTGCTCTCACTGGGCTTTTAATGACCCTCTCCTGCCTTTCTCTCCCCATGTGGCTGTTCCTCAAGGAGTTCCTTGATGGCATTACAAAGAGCTGGACCAGATGGAGTTTGCCAGGGTGGTTCTGCATCTTCCTACACAAATTATGTCAACACAAGAATATTTATTGTAACGTTTTAAAGCTCGATGGGATTTTTGGTGCTGCTCCAAGACAAAGGGGCTATTTATTCTGAAGTCTGGGGCAAATCTTCCTGTGGAAAAATGTAATCTGTTACCCTGTTGGAAGTTGAAAAGTTTCCACAAAATCCTGAGGGGAAGGGGTAAATCTGCCCTTCTCCCTGGCTCCCTCCCAGCCCCAGCACCAAACTATCCATGTTGTGCAGCATTCCTAGGAAAGTCTTCTCCTCAGTGGGATCCTGGCACAAAAACAAGGCTTTTCAAAGGATTGGGATTGGATGATACTTCTGTCTCAAGATTTTGCCTTCTTAATCCTGGGGAGGAAGGGGGATTTGGGGTGTCCTAACCCCCACCTTTCCATCTCAAAGTCTGAGCTTAACTAGCTTTGAGTTCCAAGTGGGGGTTTGTGCTGGGAACAAAGCCTGTGTCCAAGAGAGTGTAAAAGACACCCTGAAAAGGGCATTTCTCCTGCTGAGGCTTTTGAAGGGGAACCCCCAAACTCAGGGCATGGAGGGCACAGGGAGGGGACCTCAGGGAAGGTGATGTTGGGAGGAGATGGCCCCGAATCCCCGAAGGGAGCCTGAACTTTGAATTTTCCAGTCTCAGCCCACTCTAAGAGGAGAACGAGTCCATTTAAACCCACTCTGCTTCATCAAACCTTTCCTGTTCGAGTGTTAATTACTCTATTTAATTACACTTCACATACTTAATTATTTTTAGTGAGTTTACTCTGCTTTGTAATTAGATGGAGTGATTGGAATAGTTTATGTTCCTTCAGATTTTCCTGTAGCAAATAGTTACCAGCGAGGATGCACAAGGTCCTGCAATAGTGGAAAGTGCCCTGCCCATGGCAGGGGTGGAACTGGAGGAGCTTTAGGGTCCCTTCCCACCCAAACCATTCCAGGATTCCATGACTTTATGAGGATGGAAAACCTCTGTAGGATGTGATGTCCTCATCTCATGTGGCTGCAGGAATGTGGGGCTTTGAAGGTGTTCACTGTTGGTTCCTCAGCTGGGTTAGAATTTTAGAGTTAGAGCTGAGCCAATTCTTTTGATGGAACTGATGTTTCAGTTGCACAAACAGGATTGTAAAATGGAATTCTCCTTTCTGCTACAAATTCTTTTCACCAAAAATGTGGAAGGAGCATCTCCCAGGTCCTCCCTGAGATGCCCCAGAGTGAATCAGTGGTGTGGGGGTAACCAGAGCATTGCCAGAAGCATGAAAATTGCCCTTCCAACTGCTCTGAGACATCTCCCGTGGGCTCTTTAGCTCCTCTTTGGCTTCACCGTGGAACATTTGCTTCTTCCACATCCTTACTGAAGTTCCTCAGTGCCCCTCTTGGTGTGCCTCGCAGGTCTCAGCGTTTTCCACGTGGGAGAAGGAGCTGCACAAAATCGTGTTTGACCCCCGGTACCTCCTGCTGAACTCTGAGGAGAGGAAGCAGGTGAGTGTGCCCCTGACTGGCCTCAAACATCCCCCAAATTAACCAGGGTACCAGAGGAATTACCTCGGGAGGGGAGAAATTGGGTAAAATTAACATTAATTGGGGGAGACTCCGGTTTGGTCTCAGCTCATTGGGAAGTGATGCTCAGGCACAGGGTGGGATTGTTGGGCTCTCCTGGGCAGGGCCAGGTGCTGGGCTTGGGTGGTCCTTGTGAATCCCTCCCAGCTCAGGATATTCCATGGGTTTAAGTGCTCTTTCTATGGAAAAGCAAATGGTACAGGGAGATTTGAACACAGGGACAAGCTCTGCTCTCTTGACGTGTAGGAACAACTCCTGAGCCTGGGAAACTGGGCTGAGAGAGGGAAATGGCCAATGGTAACATCCCTACCCTGAATTATTTAAATATGGAAGAGAAACTGCTTCATTTTTATTATTTAAAGCATTTTCTAGGAGTTTGGCAGGATTTACTGCTGGATTTTACCATAGGTGGACAGAGCCCTGTGCTGTGCTGGTGCCTGTTGGAAGGGTTGGGGTTTCCTGGTGTTCCAAAGGGACGTGGATGTTTTGCTTCCTTGGTAATTTGAGAGTTAATTATCACAAGGGATCCAAAATTCTGCAGATTAGTCTAAAAACTTCAGGTGAGATGCAGGGATGTTGCAGAGAAGGTGAGAGCTTCTGTCCCTTAAAAATATTTTGTAACCCTGGAGAAGGAAGAGTTTTGAATATGGAATTGTTCATTTTTTAAATGAACACGATGAAAAATGGATTTATTCCTATTCCATATTGTCCCCTGGTTCTCCAGAGAGCTTCCTGCAGGTATTTATTGAGGGACTGGGCACATCCATCTCCATTTCCTCCCTTGCCAATATTCTCTTTCCTAAGGAAAAACAGGGAGATAAAATAATGAGGAAAGAGAGGAATAAAAACGTAAGAGAAATTGCTGGAATGGAAAACGCTGAGCAGAGAGTTGGGATCGTTATAGTAGTGCCACTAATTACAACCTATTTCCCCCCAAGAATTTACTCAGGAAGGAAGTTAGACACGATTTAATTCCTGATTTAATGGAAGTGCTTCTGGAAGTGCAGCTCAGATGGGCNTGCTGAGCAGAGAGTTGGGATTTATTGCAGGGAATCAACAAGGACAACACCCAGACCTTGATGAGTCAATCAGGACACGTTTCTTCCTCCTTTGTATCAGCCTTGGGAATGAGATATAAAAATGCCCCATGAATAAATGTACCAGAACATGTCCCTTGAGTGTCCCTGGGGTTTGGGTACATCCAGAGCTCCAGAAGGGCTGTGCAGAGCAGCAGGTGTCACTCCTGGGGGGGTGGAGCTGTCACCAGGTGGAGGGGGGCTCTGGGAGCAGCAGGAATGGAGCTCCAGGAGGGGGATCAGTGGTTGTGTCCTGGAAAACAGGGCTGGAAAAACCAGGAACTCTGGGAACATGAGCCAGGTAAAGTTACACTTTCCAGAGGTTCATTATAGTAGTGCCATTAATTATAACCTATTCCCCCCAAGAATTTACTCAGGGAGGAAGTCAGACACGATTTAGTTCCTGATTTAATGGAAGTGCCTCTGGAAGTGCAGCTCAGATGGGCAGAAGATGGTGTGTAGGTTTATGGGAATATTCCCCTTTCAAGGGTGGTGACTGTGGCCTCCAGAGAGAGCTGGGGGCTTTGGGGATGATGGAAACTCAGTTAGAGGGGAAAGTGGCTCAGAGGGAAAGGGAGGGACAAAGGGTGACAGGGAGGGAGAGTGGAGGAAAAGGGTGAAGGAAGGAAAGGAAAGCAAAGCCAGTGGCACCTGCTTTATTTATTCCATGTTTTCCATCTTACACTCAATTGCACTTAGATTTCCATGGTCTTTATTTATTTTTTTTCAATTCTTTCATGGCCATTTTTAAATACTTACTTTTCCAGTGGTATTTCTTCCCTTTTCCACATGCATCCCAAATCCCAGTTGTAGTTTGGTTGCTTCAGCTTTCCTGGGATGTAGATTTGCACCTGAGCATCCTCGTGGCTGGTGAGGGAGCTCTGTGGTAGTTCCAGGGATTTCATAATTAAGGTGGTAAGGACAGTGAACATGGAAAACTCGGGAAATTTGAGGAGCAGCTCCTTTTATTGGACAGCTTAGTGTGTAACAGCATCTGGAGCGTGAAACCAGCCAGGTTTTGGGGATTAAAAATGGGATTAAGGCAGTTGGCAGGATGTAGTGACATAGTGAGCTCCTTAAGTCCCTTCCAAGACACCAAAAGTGCTGATGTGCATCCTGCCCCCTGTTTTGCTGCCAGATCCTGTTAGAGGAGGGTTGCTGGTCATTCCAAAGACATTAAAGCTTTTGGGAGCCTGAGGATCATGTGCAAGATCCAACCTAAAGCACTGAGTCCCCGAGTTTGGGTCAGTCCCAGACACTGGGCAGGCTTTGGTAATAACTCTGTGTCTCTTCCCCTGTCCTGGCAAGATCTTCGAGCAGTTTGTCAAGACCCGCATCAGAGAGGAGTACAAAGAGAAGAAGAACAAGCTGTTGTTGGCCAAAGAAGAATTTAAAAAGCTTCTCGAGGAATCCAAGTTGTCTCCAAGGTGGGCATTGCCTCAGGAAGGCTTGACAAGATAAGGTTTCTCTTTTGGGCTCAGCCTGTCAGCCCAGAGTGCTGAACACGGAGCCTGCTCTTCATGGCGAGCTGTTCCAGGGCTGTGCTGACATTCCTTCCCTAATAATTTACTTAATTAGTGTGAGGTGTCCCTGCCCATGGCTGGGGCTTGCCACGAGATGTTCCTTAAGGTTCCTCCAGACCCAGACCATTCTGTGATTCTGCAATTATCTGATTAGTTAAAATAAAGCATCCAATGCATCATTTATTTTTTACATTGTTTTCCAAGTGATGGATCCAAACCTGCACAACAGCAAATGCAGTGCTCAGGGCAGGGCTTCTCATTTGTGAATTAGATGGAAAGAAGGGTTTATGGATTATAAACGTGTAGCTGGAAGTAAGAAATTACAGTTTTCTCTACTGAAATATGCAGGTAATTAATTATACAGCACGGCCTGCCAAGACACGTAGATACAAACAGCACATGGGGCTGGATGGAGATATAATAATAATAATATATTTATTATTATATTAATTATTATTATTACTATTATTATAAGAAGGATTTTGCAACAAAACTGGGAATATTCTGGGCTAATGTAGCCCCTAAAAGCTGCTTCCAGCCGTGATGTTTCCAAGATAAAAACTGCCCATGCTGACAGGACAGGGGACATTTAAGCTGGGACTGGCTCTGATGCAGCAGCGAGGAAGTTCATCTCCCTGCAATGGTGCCTGGCCTGATTTAGGTGCACAATGGGATAAATAAATCACCAATCTTTGTGATTTCAAAGCACATTGAATTAGGAATGCAGCCTAAAAGGGAATGAAGGGAGAAAACGCTGCTAGGAGAGTGTACACCTTGGAAATGTAAAATATCCAGGAGTTGAGATAAAAAATGCCTTGCCATTGGCTTGTGAATGGTGTGGCAGTGATTGAACAGCGTCCAGAGTCCAATTGGCACTCCAGGTTCCCACTAAGAATGGACCTTAACCCCTGCAGGGAGGGCCACGTGTCCAAAGGCAGGGTGGCTCTGGCATTGTCCTGCTTTCCTTCCCCATCCCAATCCTGTCAGATATTGCCAGAACACCCCCCATTTGTGGTGTCTCTTTGGAACCCTGAGCTGCAGGGCCAGGAGCCCGAGGGTGGTGGGGCCAAGTCCCAGCTCTGAAATGTCTCTGTTCCCTGCAGGACGACCTTCAAGGAATTCGCCGAGAAATACGGCCGAGACCAGCGGTTCCGCCTCGTCCAGAAGAAGAAGGACCAAGAGCATTTCTTCAATCAGTTCATACTGATTCTTAAAAAGAGGGACAAAGAAAACAGGATAAGGCTACGGAAAATGAGATAAGAACTCCAGAAACTGTCACTAAAGACACGAGCCCAGGCTGTGACTGCAGGGAGGAAGTCAAAGGAAGGAGAAGGAGTTCAGGGTTCAGCAGAGTTCAAGGAATGGGTTTCCCAGGGAAAAACCTGCTCTGAACGGAGTTTGGTGACCATCTCTTGGATTTGTGGAGGCTGTTCTGCAGGAATCTGAAGGATATTTTGTTCTCAAAGAATTAATGTTTCATATTGAAGCTCTCTTTTGTACAACATCCAGAGTTTGATGCATTTCTAATTGCCATGATATGTCAATCCCTTAATTGTTTTAATTATGCAAATGACTTGTAATATACACAAATTATGAATCCAGTGCAGGTTTATAATTAAGCAGAAGCAGATGCCATCCATAACCATCTCAAGGTACTTTCACCATTTAGGGGAATTATTTTGAGCAATCTTTGGGCAACTTTCTGCATTCCCGTGTGTGGAGGTCTGGTGGTCACAGGAATCCATCACCCGCTGCTCATACGTCTCTGTCCAGTCCTCTGAGTAGTAGTAATCAGATATTAATTGTTAATCTTGGTGCAGAGTGTGAAAATCTTGGCATAATTCCCATAGGAAAACTCTCAGAACTTCCCACCCTCCGTGAGCGGCGCTCCGGGCGGGCGAGAGTGACACTTCTCCCTCAGCGTCCCCAAAACCACGTTCTTTTGTAAAGCCATCCCAGTCTGGGTTCTGTTGCTGTCTGTGAAAAGTCTGCATGAGATTTTTCTCATCATATTTGTATAAATAAATATTTAACTTTTTTAATTAAGAAATATTTTAAGCCGATTTTTGGGTGGGTTAAGTTTCAGAACTCTTTGAAGAGTTTCTTTGCTGGAGTTCAAGGAGTGTTTGGACAATCTTCTCAGGGACAGAGTGGGGTTCTTGGGCTCTGCAGGGCCAGAAACTGCATGGGATGATCCCTGGGGGTCCCTTCCAACTCAGGATATTCAAAGAGTGACAGGCCAAGGGTGAGCAGCTTCCCACTGCCAGAGGGAGGGATAGATGGGATATTGGGGAGGAACTGGTGGCTGGGAGGGTGAGAGCCCTGGCACAGGGTGCCCAGAGAAGCTGTGGCTGCCCCTGGATCCCTGCGAGTGTCCAAGACCAGGTTGGACGGGGCTTGGATCAACCTGGGCTGGTGGGAGGTGCAGAAACCCAGTGAGATGTGGCTTTTATGTGTGAGAGCTTCTCTGTTCCAGTGTCTTCCCCTGGTGGTGGTTTCTGGTTTCAATGTCTCTGCACACCTAGACCTTACTGCCATCTCCTACTTCGAGTGTGAATAAAGTGAGATATTAATATTTGGGGGATTTTCCTTGATTTTAGCATTGCCTGGGGATGCCAGACAAGGGCCACAACTGTGTGACCTCACAGATCAGTGAGCTGAGTGGCTCCAGGGGGCACCTCTGCAGTCCCACACAAGCCCAGGGCTCTGTCGTGGGAGCAGTGCCAGCCTTGGCACAGCACAAGGAAATAGGATCTCAGCACCCTGGAGCTGCTCGTGCCCTGCCCAGCTGTTCCTGCTCACATGGCCATGGTTGTCCAGGTCCTGCTCTCCTTGCTTCCCACGGGAGTCTCCAGTTGCTTCGTGTTTCCTTCCCTTCCTCTGTGATTGCCCATCTGTGATGGACCTTCTGGAGGTTCTTCTGCTCAGGTAAGTGTTGAGGGGGTTTGGGTATAAGCTCGTTTTCAATTTTTGGAGTTGGGAAAAAAGACATTTAAGAATTCAGTGGGTTTAATTGTTTCTAGTTCAACCAACAGCTCTGAAACCTCCCCAAAATCCCCAGCCCAGGAGAAGTAGAGGAGATTTATTTGTAGTTGGTTGGATCACTGGGCAGAAGAATGAACTGGAGCTGAGCACAGGGCACAAATCCAGAGGGAGCTCTGCCTTTGCCTCCCCTGTGACCAAGACATAGAAATTAAGGAAGTTTTAATTAAAAGCTAAATTGTGGTGCAATGGGCTGCCAGAGGCTGGAGCTTGTTGACTTTGGCTTCACATGCCAATAAAATCCTAATAATCCCTGTGTTTGAATAATGCTGTTTGAAGAGCAATTTGTGTGTTTACATCCTTAGCAGGATTATATTTGGCTAAAGCCAAGATAAATAGGAGGAAAAATCAAAGGTGAAAATGTTATGTTGTTTTTTTTTCTTTAGGAAAACTGCAAAGTACTCAGTGAGTAAATTCTGAACAGTGTGGGGATTGGGAACACAGGCTGGCTCTTGGCAGGTTTGGATGAGTTTTGGAAGAGTTTTTTCCTCTACTTTTTGGCCTCCTAACAAACCTACAGATTTTTGGGTAAACATTTAGTGGTTCAACAACAGTGAAGCCATTTTGTTTCTCTCTCCTAAATACTTTGTGGCTCTGCTTTTTCAAACTTAGTTCATCTTATTTTGCTTTCTTCACTTGGCTTTGCTTTGGTAAATCTTCCTTTCATCCCCTTCCCCTGGGAGCACGTTTTGCTGTTGCTGTGATGATTGTTGGGAGAGCTGGTTTGGAGCACAAATGAAGAGCAGGCAGAGGAATGAAAACAAATGATGGCAACAACCCTGGGAGACTCTGAATTGACTTTTCTGGATTCACAGTGAGATGCTTTGGGTTTGCTTCTGTGAGCAATTGAACTTGATAGAATCATTGAATGGTTTGGGTTGGAAGGGACCCGAAAGATCATCCAGTTCCAACACAAAGTCTTTTGCACCTGACATTTGTTGAGTTACCTTCTGGTAAAAAATGAAATATTGATGAAAAAAAGGCAAAAAATCTTTGCCAATTCCCTGAACACTCTCTGAATGTTCCCCCTTCTTTCTGACCTTGTTATTTATCTGGAGAGAAAAAAAAAAATCCTGTTCTTGGAAGTTGTTCATGCCCAAGATGCAAATTTCAGGCAGCTTTTCAGTGGAATTGGAGTCTCCATTTCCTCTGTACATCCGAGTTCCTGAGCTGTGAGAACTGGTCTAAACCTTTCTGAACTAAGTTTTCTACATTTACCTGTTGGAATCGATTTTTCTTTGGTCATCACTGGTTTTGAACCAGTGGAACCACTTTGGGATTAACCAGACAAAATTCCCAGAGAAGCTGTGGCTGCCCCTGGATCCCTGGGAGTGTCCAAGGCCAGGTTGGACGGGGCTTGGAGCACCCTGGGCTGGTGGGAGGTGTCCCTGCCCATGGCAGGGGGTGGCACTGGGTGGGCTTTAAGGTCCCTTCCACCCCAAACCAGTCTGGGATTCTTAGGCCAAGCTTTAGCCAATGAAACAAAATGTCTTTTTAATGCATTTCCCCTTTTCTCTGCTTTCAAGAGAAAAGCTTTTCCTTGCAATCATAGGAAAGTGGTGCTTCTGTTTGGAACAAGCACCGCCTGAAAAACAAGAATATATTTAACTTTAAAGAGCATTTTTATTAAAGACCTTCCAGGTTGAGAAGGCTGTGATTGTAAGCATGAGAGGCTGAGACTTTCAAGGCTCGTGTCTTGTTTGTTTTAGAAATATCTTTTTCCCTCAGATGTGATGTTTTGCCTCCTAAAAGAATAAAATATTGATTTAATAATTCAAACCTAGTCAACTGGAGGTTGATCTGTCTGGATCTTCCACACAGATCTTACAGATTGCAACTCTATGCTTTTATTTTTAAACAAGAGCTGCTCATGTGTTCTCAAAAATACCCAGAGTAGTTGTGATATTGCAAAGCCAGGGGAAATCCTCCTCCCTGCAGCTCCTGACTGGGATTGAGGGCAAGGAGAGCTCGGGCTGGGGGGACAGGGACAAAGAGGTGGAGTGAGCTGTGCCCAAACTCAGGCTGGATGGGGCTTGGAGCAGCCTGGGCCAGTGGAAGGTGTCCCTGCCCATGGCAGGGGTGGCACTGGGTGGGCTTTGGGGTCCCTGCCAACCCAAACCAGTCTGGGATTCTTGTTTTCCTCAGGGATCTTCTCCAAGGCTCTTCAGGAGCCCACCTGATTTACAGCAGCACATTTATTGAACTGGGGGCAGGAAAATGCTCATCATGGGGGTCCCTGTGCTGTGAATGGGGAGTTTTGTGTGTTGTTCTCCAGACTGAAGGGTGGGAAGGGAAAAGGCAACATTTTCCTCTCAGCTTTGCTGCTTTTTCTACACTTGTCCTCTGCCAGGAGAAAAGTTTTGCCACAGGGGAGATCCTGGGGGAAAGCAAACCAAACAAGCTGGGAGATTGTTTATTTATGCCCTGGGAATTATGACACAAATCATGCAGAGTGCCAGGAGAAAGCTGAAATGATTCAGGAGGGGGGACTGGTGGGTTTCCATCCCAGCTCCCACTTACCCATCCCCTGCTGGATACAAAGAGCCACCACAAACCCGGCTGGTTCTCAGGGGCAGGATCCTCCCAGAGCTGCTCTCACGTTCCTCAAGGCTTTGGGCAGGAATTCTCTCTGCAGGAAAAACATGTTTCTGGATCTCTGGCCGTGTTTGTGGCTGCCTTTAATCCTGTAGGCTGGCTCTGGGAGAAGGAAGGAGTTTATTTCCCCTGGCAGAGTTGTCAGCTATTTCTTGGGCTGTGTAAGGAGCTCATGATTATCTTTCTGTGATAAACTTTCTTGGTGATAAACCCTTTGTGCTTCCCAGATGGAGTTTGTAGTGCTGGAAGGATAAGGTGTTTTCTTTAATACACTTCTTCTGAAGCAGCAGCCAAGGTGATGAGTGTTCCTGTCTGAAATACTTAGGGGGACAAGGCATTGTTTTCCTGATCTCACCAGTGTCCTCCCAGTGGCTCTTTGTGCATTTAGCAGTCTGGTTCCCAGCAATGGGCCCTGCCCCTTCAGGAACAGTCCAAAATCAATGTGTTCCTTGTCTGGGACGTGTGGTGGGAGCAGGGGGGACACCAAGGACCACGTTCCCACAGGAGCATCCCGAGGGCTGCCAGGGGAACCTGCTGATTTCAGTCTGAGGGAATCAGAAACGTTGGTTTTCAATCCAGGCAGCCCCAGTCTGATTCCAAATTAAATAAAAAAGCCAGCCAAGTCAAACAAACCAAACTGGAGACCCCATCCTGGATGGTGCCCTTGATAATTCCAATCACAGCCATGCAAATCCATGGGGAACTGATGGTTGGGTGGCTCGCAGTAACTCAGCTCCCTCTGACACTAATGACAGAAGCAGATGGTTTTGCACATGGGTTTCATTTTTATTTCTATAAACAAACATTTATTCTGGCTGCTATGCTAAATATATATGTTTTATTAAATGGTCTTTGCTGCTGCTGCTGTAACAGTAATTACCCCACCCATGTGTTGGGTTTACAGCCAGAGTCTGGCACCTACTTTACAGCAAATGAATATATGAGAGATATATCATATATATATGAATATAGTGACATCATTCCAAAATTAAATAATAATAAATTGAGCCACTTTTAGTTGATGCTCCACAGGCAGAATAATTCTCTCCTCTGTGTCTCATGTGCTGCCAGAGGTCATCTCAATGAAATATGAAACAGCTCCACTTCTTCCTTGTACTTGTGACTTGACTCTTTCCATAGGAAAATAGACAGGATGACTTCACAGTGCTCCTTCCCAGGAATCCAGGGAAATGTTTCAGCCCAAGAAGATGCTCTTCTCTTCCATGGAGACAGAAAATCAGCTAATGAGGGGCTGGGAGAGGAGAAGGTGCTTCCGTGTGTGCTGAGCCTGAGGGACAGGGAGATGCTGGTGGTGGAGCCTCAACAGTGCTGGAAAACAAGGACAGCCGGAGGTTACCCATGGAAAAGGTAATGATGCTGCAGGACTGAGGGTCCCCAGGCACCACTCACGGTGTGTGGGCTCAGTCCTGGCTTTGCTGCTCCCACAGCAGACAGGAACGTGGAGCAGGGCGGGAGCACCCCCTGAGCCAGCTCTTTGCTAAGCGAGAGGCTGGCAGGGCTGGCAGGCAGGGCTGGGTTATCTCCCCACACCAGGCAGCAGCAGCAGCAGCAGCATTCCAACCCCTTGCTGGTGGCCAGAGCCCATTCCAGGGCTCTGCTGGCACAGCTGCTGGCATGGAACACCTACAGCCACATGTCACCATCCCCATCCTCCAGAACAGCAGGCATGAAACCGCTCAGCCGTGCTCCCATCCCCTGCCGAGCCCTGGCTGATGGAAAGGCTCTTTGCAATCCACCTGCACCACATTAGCTGTGGTACAGCCCTGTCAGAGCAGGGCACTGGCAATGAATGCTGACAAATTGGAAATCAGTCCCTGTTATGGGCACTAGCAGGAGAAATGATATTGCCTCTGCCATCCCCCCTGCCTCCCTCTGCTCACAGCGCTCTGGGCAGGGAGAGCAGCAGGAGCTCAGGGCAAGGGGACCCCCATCCCTGCAGGGCTTTAAACCCTGGGCATGGGGCACTTGGTTGGGGTGCCCTTGCACTGCTGGGGGTTGGACTCGATGGGCTCAGAGGGCTTTTCCAAGCCCAATGATTCCGTGATCCCAGCAGGGTGTCCTGCTGCTCTGAACCCACGGCAGGAACGGGCTGGGCTGTTTCACCTTTCAGTCCCCTTTGCCCACACTGCCCCAGACACTGAAAAGCCAAACCCCCTCTGTAAATGTCATTCCATTTGAACTCTGGAGTGGAATTTGTCACTGGTGTGGGCCCAGCAGCTGCAGGAGGCTGGGGGGGCTGTTCTCACTGGGCAAGAGCACCTGCTTCTCTGTCATGATCCATCTCAACCCCTGTTGTTCCACGGCTCCCCTGAAACCACAGAGGACAGTGTGACAGCACTGCACAGCAGTGACAGGGAGAGGGGAAGCAGCCCTGAGTGCAGTATTTGTGGTCCAAGAGCAGCCCTCTGCACAAATCTGGATGGGATGGGGTGGGATGGGAGTATCCTTGACTCGACTTTCCCAATCCCTCTGTATGCTGTCAGCAGACGTCCTTCAAAACTCCATCCTCTGCTTTTTCACTCTAATTCCTGAACTCGATTATCTGCTCTCCCCTGTGTTTAAGCCAGTTTTGGTTCATTTGCTTCACACTTATCTTTTTCAAAAATTGCCTGTGTTTACAGTTTAACTCATTTAACTTTTGTTTGCCTTCCTCTCTCTCCACAATTATGTGTTATAACAGATAATTTATGCTTGGGGGATAAAAAAAGAAAAAGGGATATTTTGTTCGAAACCTGCCTGGCTATTTTGCAAAGCCACCTCCTTCCAACGTGGGCTCCACCACTGGTACATCTCTTGCTGAACCACCTGGACACACCTGCTCAGGTGAGACCCCCCTGCAGAGCTGCTCCAGCCCTGGGGAACAGCACAGGGAGCACCTGGAGCTGCTGGAGAGGCCAGAGGAGGCACCAGGATGGGCAGAGGATGGAGCAGCTCTGCTGGGAGGGAAGGATGGGACAGCTGGGGTTGTTTAACCTGGAGAAGGGAGGCTTTGGTAGGAACTAGTTGTGATTCAGCCACCTAACTGTGACCTTCAGTGCCTGAAGGATCTGACAGGAAAGACAGAGGGGGACTATTTACAAGGATCTGGAGGGACAGGACACAGGGAATGGCTTCCCAGTGCCAGGGGGCAGGGCTAGATGGGATATTGGGAAGGAATTCCTCCGAGAACACTGGCACAGGGTGGGCAGAGAAGCTGTGGCTGCCCCTGGATCCCTGGAAGTGTCCAAGGCCAGGTTGGACGGGGCTTGGAGCAACCTGGGCAGGTGGGAGGTGTCCCTACCCATGGCAGGGGGTGGAATGAGATGATTTTTAAGGTCCCCCAAACCAGTCTGGGGTTCTGCCCCATGTCCTGGTGCTGCAGCCACCGCAGGAGGACAATGGGCTTGGGGAGCCATTTCCCCCAAAACAACCATTGCAAGGGGACTGTGGGAAATCCCCCCAAGGAGGGATAACAAAGCAGGTGGCTGATTTAGGGTAAATATAAATTTCTCCTCTACCAGGTTCATTAGGCAGCCCAGTGTCCTTATCCATTGTATAATCAACATTTCCAACAGCTCCTCATTCCCTTCATCTCCTGATAGAAAGGGAAGCATTCAATTAGCAAACAGAGGCTTTAAAAAGGGTGATTAACCAGAGCTCAGGAAATAATAAACCCACTTAATGAGCAAGGTCTTTCTCGACTTGCCATTTAAGCTACTTTTGCACTTTGAGAGCAGGAGAGCTCCAGCCAAAAACGTCTCCCCGCTGTGTTAACCAGGTCTGTGTTTCTCAGGTGCACTCCTTGGACCTTTCCAAAGTTGTCCTCTGGAACATTCACAGTCCCTGGTGGGGTTCTGGCTGCCCTCCCTCCCCCTCTGCCCTGCTCCTGTCCAATGCTGTCCTTCCCAGCTGAGCTCCATCCCTGGAGCCTTCCACTCCTGCAAAAGCTCTGGCACACTGATGCTCCCACCCCTGGGAGTGTGTCTTACATGGAGCTCTTTTCTCTGCATCCCTCCTTCATAATCCTTTGCCAAAAACCTTGCTGAGCCCCCTAAAATGCTGTTACTTTGCCTTTAGCAGCAGAGATGTCCCAGCCAGAGGCACCTCTGCTCCCTCCCCTCAGCTTTGGGAATTCAGGTGCCCAGCTGAACAGTGACTGTGCATATGGAAGCTGGAAACTCTCCAATCCTCCATTAGCTTGGGCACTAACTCAACAGGTCTGTGCACAGGCATTAATCTTCCTCTCAGCCTGCAGAAGGAACATTTAACCTTTGGTTGGAATGGAGTCTCCTGGTTGTGTCCCTCCTGCCCTTGCCCTGGGAATGCCGTGGTGTGAGGGCAGTGGGGGCTGCTCAGCTCATGGACAGAGGCTGGGGACAGATCTGGGGGAAATATTGGGGTGTGGAGAAGGTCCTTGGCACCTCCAACACTTGTGACTGAGGGTGGAAAGCAGAGTTTGGTTTGAGGTCATAGAATCATGGAATTATAGAATGGTTTGGGTGGGAAGGGACCTCAAAGCCCATCCAGTGCCACCCCGTGCCACGGGCAGGGACACCTCCCACCAGCCCAGGGTGCTCCAAGCCCCGTCCAACCTGGCCTTGGACACTCCCAGGGATCCAGGGGCAGCCTGGATTCACTTCCAGGTAGATTTCTTATTCTGTCAGATGAATTGAAATGGAGTTTGTTTCATAACAGAAGAACAGTTTTCCTCTGTGGCTGGTTAGAAAGGGGTGAGTTTGTGATCTAAGGAACCCTCGGGGTGTGACTGGGAGGAGCAGGATGCTGAGATGCAGGTGCTGAGACAGGGACTGGTTCCTTCAGCCTGCAGCAGAAACCAGCAGGCAGGGCCTGAGCTGCCCCTGCATTTGGGAGGGTTGAGGGGAGCTTTACAACACCCAGCCTGTAGTCACTGTCCTGCAGAAGCCAGATCAGAGGAAATTGGATTTTGTTATCGCTAAAAATTCTCATTTTTGCAAAGAAGTGTCATTGTAAAGAGTTTTTTCTCTTAGCAGGAGAAAATATTCTTCCCTGATTGCCTGTGTGGCTAAGCCAAGTCCAGGAAGGGGAACAGATTATACTTTATGGAAGTAATTTCTTTAATCTTGTGGACTGCTCGAAGGCTTCAGTCTCTGTTGTGAGGATCCCAGCAAGCTGGTTTATTACTGCTGCTATTGCTGCTCTGGTTGGGCTTAGAGGCTGCATAATGGAAATCCCAGGGGCCATTCCTGGAGATCACATCTCCCTTATTAATCTTTTAATGTGGTTCAATGAGAAAAGAGAACAAGACTGGGTTTATTCTTTTTTTTGTACCAGGGTATTTGGGAGTCATTGCTTTGCCCTTTCCATGTACCAGCAAAGTCCCCTAAAGCATCACCAGAGCACTGAGGATGTGCCTGAGCTCCTCACTCTGCTCTCTTTCTCAACACCCACAGAGTTCCAGTGGTTTTCCAGGATGTTTAATCAGGAAAACCCTTCTGTTTCAGTTCCCAGCAGCACAGACACCTCCCCATCCTGGTGTCCAGCTCCTCAGCAGTGCCAAGGGTAGCACTGGGAGGTACTGGGAGGTGCAGGCTCAGCACTGGGGGAGGTGTGGGTTCAGCACTGGGAGCTACTGGGAGGTGCAGGCTCAGCACTGGGAGGTGCAGGTTTAGCACTGGGAGGTGCAGGTTCACCTGCCTTGATGTGGTGTTGGACAGTTTGCTTCTATAATAGTGAACTCTCACAGAAAAACCCTCAATTCCCTTCTAATTCTTGTGGGGAATTAAAACCTAAACCACAGCTCTGCCCCCCAGACCAGAAGTTCTCCATCCAAGCTGCGAGTGCCTACAGTGGAAAGGCAGGAGGAGGTGAAGGACTTCAGGAGACAGAGGACTTCTTCCCAGGGACAAATCCAGCTCCATGGCAGAGAAGCACATGGTGAAGGTTCAAATCTTGCAGCTCACAGCTCATCCTCTGCCTTTAGCAAACCAGCAGAAAGGGCCAAATGAAGGTAAGAAACATTTCTGAGTCTTCTCTAATGCTGAATAATCTGAGTGACAAAGTGCTTTGCCCTGTGGTTGTATATAGTACATTATACTAAAAAGCTTTGAATTAGCAAACATGAAATAGGTATTTAAAAACCCCCAAAACAAACAAAAAAATCCAATTTCTGAGTTAAATAAAATGCATGTCTATACCTGAAGGGTCTGCGAGCAGTTTGGCAACAAAAATCATTAGCTTGGAGGAGTAAACGAGTGTCAGCAAGGTCTTTGCTCCCAGTAGCTCAGCAGATTGCTTAATTGATCCCACAATTGATTAGTCTCAGGGGGCAAGGCAGGATTGTGCCCTCCTTCCCCCATGGGCAGGGGGTTTTTGGGAGGCACAGAGCCCTGCCCTGTCCCACGCTCCTGTGGGCTTTGCTGCCACTCACACCAGAGAGAAGGGGAAAGGGCCTCGAACTCCTGGTAGGTCCCATTTCATCCAGGGAGGCACTGGAGGCACCCACAGTGAGTGGAATGGTTTTAATGGGATTGCTGAGCTCTGAGCTCTTGATCCACTCCCTGGGGACATGGGGAATGTGCTTTGAAAGGATTGACTTCTCCCACCCAGTCTGCTCACACTGACCCTGGAAAATCTCCTGGAAAATACTGTGTGCTAGGAATTTATTCCTCCTGTCGTGGAAACTGCTGTGTAAGAGCATCACCTGCAAGCAAAGGGGATAGGCAGGGAAGGGGAAATGCAGGAGGCACGTGGGACAGGGGCAAAATTAACAAGAGAACAGGGCAAATTGACAAGAGATTTTTTCAGACTCTTTGCATGCACACACGGGGCTGTGTGTGACACTGCCAGGGCATAATCGTGGAATGGTTTGGGGGGGAAGGGACCCCAAAGCCCATCCAGTGCCACCCCCTGCCATGGGCAGGGACATCTTCCACCAGCCCAGGGTGCTCCAACCTGGCCTTGGACACTTCCAGGGTTGGGGCAGCCACAGCTTCTCTGTGCCAGTGTTTAGAGTAAGAATTAAATTAATTAGATATTAATAATTAGCCCTAGTCCTTGGAAAACATGCAAGGCTGTGCTGCATCCCAGGGCCTGGGGAATGGGCTCCTCCTCCTCCCCCTTGGCTGCAGGAGCTGCCCAGTGCTGGTGCAAATCACCAAAAAGCAGCACTGTCCAAACACCAAAATTGGAATGAATCTTTCAAATGGATCAATTCATCAGTGCATTCACACTTCCTAATTCAAAACAAGGGAAGTAATTATTGAAAGCAAGTCATTAATGGTAACAAAGCCCTTTATTGAATGTGCTACTGAGTGGTTCCTGCAGACACTTGGGGGTCACTGCATTGTGTTTGGGATGTCACTGCATGGAGCCAGTCGTGGGGATGGAGCAGTGCCCACCTGAGTACTGAAAAAGAGCAAATCTGAAAAAATTTGAAAATTATTTGAAAAATTGACTTCAAGGCCAGGTTGGACGGGGCTTGGAGCATCCTGGGCTAGTGGAAGGAGTCCCTGCCCATGGCAAAGAGTGGCACAGATGGGCTTTAAGGTCCCTTCCAACCCAAGTCACTCTGGGATTCTATTTTTCTGGATCATTCTCCAGGATGACCAAAGCACGTGGACTCGAGGGAAATGGGTGATGTGGAGATGCAGGATGAGCTGCAGCAGGAGCAGCTTCCTCCAGCTCTGTACCCCTGAAATAGAACTGCATTTCTTACATTTGAGTAGAAAATATTTCATCCTTTCATATTCATTAGTCACTCTCACCTGGAGAGACCTTTAAAAGCCTCCAACCTGGAAATCTGACCCGGAGAGGATGTGAGGAATCTGCTCTTCCCACCACCCACACCTCAAAAATAGAAATTTCAGGGAGTGTTTTGAGAGGAAGAGTAATTTTCTACTTTGTGGATAAAAGAAATGAGAGGATGAAACAACCTGTTCTCTCATTCCAGCTTGATCTGTCTGGGGTTTTCTGCTGCTGGGCTTTGTTATTGAGTGTGAGTTTATTCCCTAATTACCAGCTCTGCCTGGCTCCCATCCCATTTTCTGTGAGCTGCTGGAAAGCATCGAGTCATCCCCGTGTCTATTAAATCCTTCATTGCTCCAGCCTGAGCCTCTGGAAGGGCTGGGATGTGTCAGAAACCAAGGAGAGCTCGGAGCAAGGCAAGGTCTGGTTCCAGGGAAACTCCTCCTGCTTTGGGGTCCCAAAGGGCTGGTTGGCAGGGGAAGCAGCTGGGTGTTTGCCCAGTGGCAGGGGTGGAAGGAGCTGCTCTGAAGGCTGGTCAAGAGGAGCAGGGAACTCCAGATGAGGAGGTGGATTTTGGGCAGTGGTGTGTTGGCCTTGGTTGTTGTTAATTGGTGGCTTTCTGTTGAAATGAAGAGCTGTAGGAGTTTCTACTCACTGCTCAGGGGCAGGTGGGGAGTTGCTCCTTGACTTGCAATATGCTGGATGTTTTCCCAAGGAACTGGTGGAGTCCCCGTTCCTGAAGGGATTTGAAAGCCCTGTGGATGTGGCACTTGGGGACATGGGTTAGTGGTGGCCTTGGCAGCGATGGAGAATGGTTAGACTCAATAATCTTGATGGTCTTTTCCAAACCAAACTATTCTGGGACTCTCTGGCTCTTCTAGTGAGACTTTTATGGTATTTTAACAGGGTGTATGTAATCAAACCCCCCAAATTACCCTGTTTCAAAGACAGCAGCTCCATGTGCTGTGCTGGGAATAGAACATGAGCACAGATCTGTAATTCATCAGCCTTGCAATCCATGCACAGCATCCTTTTAGGTTTGCAGGAGAGAAACCCAGAAAGGAGCAGCCACTTCAGCACCTCGTGTGTGCAGACCCAGGGCCAGCCAGGGCACAGCAGAGCTCTGTGATAAGGTACTCACCCAGGGACAATTTGCTCCAGATGATTTTAAAACACGAAGAAATCAAAACCAAGCTAAACAGGCAACACAAAGCAACAGTCCCAGAGCAAAGCAGCAGGAAAATGCTGCTCTTAGGAACGTGTTGCTTGAGAGCTCTGGCTCTGAGACGGAGCAGAGCTTTGTTTTCAGAGGCTGCTGAATTGGGAGGAACAGAAAACCCACCCCATCCCTCAGCCGGCTTTTCCAGCAGCACCAGTCCTGTGTTTTATTTACTCTGTCAATAGTGTTCCTTTATGTTGATTCAAAGCTCTACCTGCCCTTGCAATCCCTAATATTAATTAATTCCCAACACGGAAAAGTTGCAGGAAACACAAAGCAGACCTGGAATTTCTGCAGAAACCCCATTTCTCCTGCACTCCAAGGATTGATGCAAGGCCCCCATGGCAGGGGAGATGTTGCCCACCCCCTGTGAGCACAGTGCTCTGCTCTGAATGTGGGAGCAGGAACAGCACAGGAAACAAATGAGGAGGGTTGGGAACGGCCCAGGCAGCCCCTGAGCTGATTAACATCTCCATTCCAAAGCTTCTGAGGGCACTGCTGGGTGTGGAGCTCAGCCTGGAGAAATTAAACCATTTATTTCCGTGACTGTAACGGAGAGAAAAATGATATCATGAGCAAAATGGAATAAACAGCAGAGCATAATTTAATGAAGTTTTAAATAATTCTAATTCATGCCCTGGCAGTTTGTGGCACGGTCACTCATTTGTATTTCCCATTCTTTTGGCTAAAAGTGAATAATTTCCAAGGGAAAGGCCAAAGGAGTGTGTGGCAGGATTTTGCCTGGTGTCCTGAGGGATGTTTTGCCCCTTCCTGCACTGACTTGAATTCAGGAAGAATTTGTTGCTGCAAAGGGTGGTCAGGCCTTGGCAGGGGCTGCCCAGGGAGGGTTGGAGTGCCCAGCCCTGGAGGTGCCCAAGGCAGGACTGGCCGTGGCACTCAGAGCTCTGGGCTGGGGGACAAGGTGGGCATCGGGCACAGGGTGGGCTTTGTGGGCTGGCAGGGCTTTTCCAGCCTCAGGGATTCCTTTTGGTTATCCTTGTCGTGTGATGCCCTTGGGATTCCCTAAACGTTTTGTTTGTAACTCTCTGGATTGTACAACAGCCTGGACAAGCTCTTTTTGAGTTTGTGCATTCCTCTGTCCATCTCTTCTGCTCATCCCCTCAGCTGTGGGGCAGGAAAGCCTCTTCCTTCCCCAGGGGAGGGGAGGGGGCTGGAGGCAGGAGACCCCCCCACCTGGGGGATCACGGTGTGGGTCCTCTCAGCTCCTTTTCCACAGATATCCCAAATGATCTCAGTGCAGGAGGAAGTGCCAAACTCCACGGACGATTTTTCTGCAGTAAAACAAAGTAAGTCAGAAGTAAAACTAATTTTGTGTTAGAAATCGGTGTTTTATGTGCAGCAAGACAGATCAGGTGTCAGGTTTGGTGTCTCTTGCTCTTCTCTTTGTAATTCCATAGATCTCTACAGGATACTCTCTGATTTATTTCCCACTGAATGCAGCTCTCCCATCTCTTATATTTTTCATATCTTAACTGATTGTGGCAACTTTCTGTCTGCCTGACTCTGTTGAGGTGACAAATACCAAGTGCCTTTGCCAAGTAAGACCAGTCAAGTTTAGAAAAGGAGGAATTTAGGCTGGGACAAAGATTCTACAGCAGGAAGGATCCAATCCTTTGTGTTCTTTGGTTTCTGCTCTGTTTTGTGCTGCCCAGCACTTCCCTTGCAATCAGCAGCACCACACAGAGAGAAAATGAGCTCGGAAATGAGTCCCAGCTCTGATCCCTGCACGACTGCAAGGATTCTGACATTCATACTAATGTGTCTCTGGCAAGGATTCAAGGATTCCTCCACCAGAAGAGTGCCAATTGACCTGGACTTGGTTGGTCCCCTCGAAATGCCCTCACACTCCGTTTTCTTGACCTTTGGCTGGTTCCCAGGACTTTGTGGCATCAGCACTTTCCTCATGGTATCGCTCAGACTTTCCAGAGCTCAGACAGCAAAAGATGTGAATTTGAGCTGTAGAAAGTCTTGCCATTCATGCTTTGACCTTGATTTCTGTTGGTTTGTGAGTCAGGAGACAGAAAGAGCCTGAACTCCCTGAGGAATACTCGGGAGATCTCAGAAGGGGTTGGAGGGCTGGGAGCTGTGGCAGCAGCTCCTGGGGCAGCTGTGGAGTTTTGAAGCCAACAGGAGGGCCCCGAGCACTCCTCCCCTCTCCTCTGAATATCCAGATCGCCCTGGAAGTGTTGTTTGGACACAGCCATGGCTGTGACACCCCCCTGCTGCTCCTCCCCAGGGCTCTGGGTGGGTTTGCACTGCTGGGGACCAGGGAAGCAGCAGCTGGGCTGAGGACACTGTCTGTCCCCTCAGCTGCTTTTAACCACTTGGGACTCAACCCTGAGAGATGCCTTCAGATTTATTAATTAATTTTTTAACAGGTAATGCCTAGGTGGGATGCAGACAGCACAATAATGGCCATGAATATTCATTCACACCTTGCCAGCAGCATCCAGCGCTCCCCAACAGGACCCGACAGCTCCTTGGTGGGGCCCAGCCAGCTGTGACACACAGGTGACAACAGGGAACCCAAACCCCATCCTCAGGGAACTGTCCCCACACTCAGAGGGCTGGAGGTGGGGGGTCCCTCCCCTGAGGCTCCCCAGGCACAGGACAAGGGACAGAGCTGCCCTTTCCCCCTCGTTCCTGTCAGTGCACCTTTCACTGCTGTTTTACAAGGACTTCAAAATGAGATGATCAGGGGTTTTACCACAGAGTCACATGTGATTGGTGCTATTGATCCACCTCTCTTGCCAGGACACCTCTTACCAAGGCACAATGTGATGCTCAGAGCCCGTGGGATCATTTGGGAACTGGGCGAGGAAGAGCTGATGTAAAATCTTTTTCCATTTCCTGTTAATATTCCAGGCTTATATCAAACACTCAGACATGTCTTAATTCCTTTTTTCCCCTTTTCATTTTAAACTTAACGTCTTAATTCTCTTTTTAATATATTTAAAACTCATCTCAAAAAATTATTCTGCACCTCTTGTAATTGAAATCAGGAAAATTTCAGCATGTCTTTTATGAGAACAGGCTGGAAGAGCTGGGGGAGTTCACCTGGAGAAGAGAAGGATCCAGGGAGACCTGAGAGCCCCTTGCAGTGCCTAAAGGAGTTCTAGGAGAGCTGGAGAGGGACTGGGGACAGGGGATGGAGGGACAGGACACAGGGAATGGCTTTCCAGTGCCAGAGGACAGGGCTGGATGGGATATTGGGCAGGAATTGGTGGCTGGGAGGGTGGGCAGGCCCTGGCACAGGTTGGGCAGAGAAGCTGTGGCTGCCCCTGGATCCCTGGCAGTGTCCAAGGCCAGGCTGGATGGGGCTCTGCATGTATTTGGGCACAGCAGGGCAAAGGGAGCAGCCCCAGCCCAGTGTGTGCCCCATTCCCAGCATCAGTCCTGGAGCATCCCATCTCATGGGACACATGAGAAAGAAACTCCTTCAGATTAACCTTGGGACACTTCTGAGTTTGCCTGTGCCCCATTCCTCTCGTGTGGGACATTCCCCCTTTCTTCCCACCCACTGGCATTGCATTCAAGGATAACACAGAATTAATCATCCAGCCCTTTGATAGCTCATCTGAAGATTTATATTCTGGTTCCCAAAGAACAGAACTCAGCCTTGTGCAGCAGAATGGCCATGAATCACATCAGTGTCACCGGCAGGACAGCCGAGAATTAATGTGTATTTTGCTTTTAAAATCTGATATTTGGGAAAGGAGATTCTTCATGCACTTTATGGTGTTATTTTTATTACCCTTGTCACTCCAGCATTTAGGTGAAATGAGGTTTCTGAGGCAGAGAAATTTGGTGATGGAGCCAGAACTGTGGGATGCAGGTCTTTTCTCAGGAGTTGCATGAGGCTGAACAGAGACCAGAGAGGGTTTGAAGTCTCCTCCCTGGGGATGTACCTGACCCCTCTGGACACAATCCCGTGCCATGTGCTCTGGGATGGCCCTGCTGGAGCAGAGAGGGGACCAGATGCCCCACTGCTGTCCCTTCCAGCCTGCCCAGGCTGTGCTTCTGTAACCATCAGGTCCAATCATGAACATCTTCGTGGTTGTGCCTACAGAGAGGTGCCCACACCCCTCTCCCTTTGAGCTGACCCTGCCTGGCACCAGGGAGGCACATCCCAACCCACAGAGCCCACCTGCTATTTTGGGCAGTGTGGGTGCCCACAGAGAAGCTGGCACAGCCCAGTTGATACCCAGCCCTTTGCAGCACTTGCCTCGCACAGCAATATATGATTTGCAGTGTGAAGGCAGCAAAAAGCTCAGGCACTGAGCTCCTGGGCTTTGTCAGGTTCCCAAACTCATAAACAACAGGATTCAATAACATGTTAATTCAGGGAAACTAATTCCCCATGTCATTAAATGGTCTTAAGCAAATTAGCTTAAATTTATGTTTCAAAATTTGAAATTAAAATTGCCACACATCTCCATCATGCTCTAGTCTTCCTCCTGTCTCCTTGCCATGTTTCAGCTGCTCTGCCTCCCTCCAGCCTGGCTCTGTGTGCTGGTGTTTAACAGGGCTCACCACGTTCCTCTTTATGGACTCACCAGAGACTTTCAATTTAGCAACCTGGAGTGTCTTGGGAGTGATTTCAGCTCGGGTGTGAGCAGAGCTCCATATTTCAGAGCTGCTGCTTTATTCAGTGATCAGATTTCTTGACCAAGTTTTATGATCTCTGCGTTTTTATTGTGATCCAGATTAGAATAAGTGCTTTGTCTTCTGCAGCCATAAGTGATGTGGGAAGTGTTATTGATGATCAGAGAGCTCGTGTGTGTCTGCCTGGCAGGATCATTGTGCCTCTGGGTAAACCTTGAACAGAAATTCATCTGCTTTGCAAAAAAATGTATGAGCCTCAACAAAACGTGTAAAAGAACATGAATAATGACTTGAACTTTAAAGTTTCTGAGACTAATCCGTGTTGCTCAGAAGTTTTCAGAATCCCTCCCTCCGACAGGCAGAGGTAATAAATGCTGCCTTTCCCTTTTGTTGCCTGATCAGTGCCAGTTCCACACGTGCCTTGGGGCTCTCAGCAGCAGAGCTGGCTCCAAAGGGGCTCTGCTGATGGACAACCCCGTGCTGAGCGTGGGGTGGGCAGGACAAGCAGCAGCTCTTCAGATGAAGATGGAGAAGATGTTTAATGAGTCGGCCCCTTCTGTTGCTTTGGAGAAACAAAGATCTGCGTTGCTGTTCTTTTTATTGCCACTGAAAAGGCAGAAATCTGTCACCAGGAAAAGGTTGTTGGCTGGTATTTCTGGTTTGCAATGTGTCCAGAATTAATTGGCTCCTGTTTGCTGCCCAGTTCCTCCTGGGCAGATGCTGGGAGACAAGGTCACAAGGTTGGGGGTTGTTGGGTTCTTCAGTGCTGAAGGAAAAACCTGTTTTCTGGGGGTGAGGTATGAAATTCCCATCACCTGTCATCATCTCATCTCATGTAATTTGAGGGGAAACCTGTGCTGGTTCCCTGCCAAGCCCCTCACCCAGCCAGTGACAGTCAAGGGCTGGTTTGGAAGTGTTTAATGAAGGGCTCCCAGCACAGAAACTCTTTCTTTCCCCCTCAAAGCCCCCTGAGCCATCTGTCTGATGAGAAGTTGGGAAAAACCCTTCCTGAAATTCTTGTGTTTCACATGTCTGGGTACAAACACAGCCTGTCCTGGCAGAAATCCTCCCTCAGACAAAGCCACACAGCACGGAATTTAATCTTATTGTTTGGAGCTGAGCAGATTTACATCAAGAAATCATAAACATAAAAAGGCTTGTTCCTCAAATCTGGATCCCTGTTAACCAGCCCAGAGCCTTAAGGCCCCTTCCCACTCAAACCACTCTGTGATCCCATTTCATTTACACCTATTTCCATTAGGCTGTCACTACACCATATAAATTACTCAAAATAAAAAGTCAATACAAATTTTCAATGCCCCAAAAACTCGGGAAGTGAATTAATCACATTTAGCAGGGAGAAATATGAGGAGTTCAGGAAAGGTCTGTGTAGCAAAACCAGATGTATTGGCTTATTCCAATTTTCTCCTTGTTATTGGGGGCTATTTTGAGTGGAAACTGATTGTTTGGCTGGAAAACCCAGATTTGAGCCATGCAGAAATGTAACAGGATTACCTTCCCAGCACCTCCTGGGACATGTCACAGGGCCAGTGGCAGATAAGCTCCTACATCCATGTTCCAGAAGGAGAAATGCAGGCAGGAGCATCCTCTGGAGCATCCACAACCCTCCTCTCCTTGGCTTCCTCCTCCCAGGCAGTGCCTGGTGATTCTTTAGCCCCACCTCCTACCTGGATGCTGCAACCATTTTAAACACACTCCCCCGAAAAAGTCCTGATGGGATCTGTTTCCCAGTGGTTTTCCAGCCAGAGAGACCTTCAGGATGGAGAAAGCTGGTGCCTTTCATTTTATCCTCCACCATGGACAGTGGGAGGTTAAAGCTGGGCCAGCAGTGCAAGGGGGCAGGTTACACCTCTGCCAGGGATGGTCTCTCTGAGAACAAAGAATTCTTTGGGGTTTGGGGTGTGGAAAAGGTGCCCAGGTCCATGGAATGCTCTGGGCTCACGCAGGGACTCTGGCCCTTCGTTAGTGATTTCACTGTGGGAGGGTTTATACTCCATAAACCACAATAAATCAATTTTGTCAATCATGCAGTACACGGGGTTTAAATCTCCACATGGAAAGTATTTGATATCTGCTTTTGGAAACGTGGTTATTTTATCAGTTTCTCCAGACTCCAAAACTGCACTTATTTCAAACATTTTCAAGCCTAAACTTTTACAACTCAACAGCTCCAGAAAAGGTGTTTTGCCTCTGCAGAGGTTCAGAGCCATCTGAACACACCCAGTTCTCCCTCCAGGCACTGACTCCCACCCCAGGAGACAGAATTCCCAGAATTCCCAGATCATTTGGGCTGGAAAAGCCCTGCCAGCCCAGGGAGCCCACCCTGTGCCCAATGCCCACCTTGTCCCCCAGCCCAGAGCTCGGAGTGCCACGGCCAGTCCTGCCTTGGGCACCTCCAGGGCTGGGCACTCCAACCCTCCCTGGGCAGCCCCTGCCAAGGCCTGACCACCCTTTCAGAGAAGGAATTCTTCCTGAGTTAAAGCCTTCCTGGAGTTTTCTCTTATTACAATGTCTAATTTAATGCACAGCAATGATCCCTGGCTGTGGGTACCAATCTTCCCAAAATTCCCCCAAATCTCTGTGCCAGCTAACACACAGTTTATGAACTCATCATTCTGGTCATGGCCCTGTAGCCCCATTTTCACCACCTTTTGAAGCTGGAAAGACATTTTCCCTCTTCCTTCCATCCTCCTAAAATGCCTTAGACCTGTTCCTTTCCCAGCAGAGAGTTACCACCTAATTATTTGAGGACTGATGACACAGGGATCTCCAAGCCAGTGCTAATAACAGGGAAAATAAATATTAAATCTTTCAGAATTATCTGAACCCAAATTTCCCAGCAACATCAAAGGATGCTCCATTAAAAAGAAGAATGTTACGCTTTAGCCCAAGAAGATGAGAGGGAATAGGGATGAAATAGAAAACTGTCCCTTGCCAGAGGTTCCTTTAGATGCCAAGAGTGAAACATTCCCCATCACCTTCCTACTAGAGATGTGTCCCACCTGGCCAGAGCCACGGCCCAGGCTGAGCTGTGCTCAGAGTGAAGATTTCTTTTGAAGATCCACTACTTTATTGGAGAATATCAGATGGAATAAATAAAAAGAGCCTCAGTCCAGAGCAGGAACTGAGAGATAAATGTCACAGGACACGCAGCATGAAATTCCAGTGAGTGGGGCTGGTTTGGAGCAGCAGCTGGAGAATGAGACAGTGGGATGGACAATGAGCCATGAACCATGGCAGGACAGGGGCTTTGTCTTTGTGGTGTGTATGAAGCTGCTCACAAGCACCATGAACTGCACCCACTCCCATTGCCTCTCTGCACACACAGGGCAGGGAAGGGATGTTCCACCAACATGTGTGTGGCACCAGCAGGGCAGGGGCTGGGGGCTCTCTCTGACCAACACAGAGAGCACAAACTGATGTTCTTCTGTAACTTTGAAACCCTCATTAAAATCCTGTGTTTAATTGGATTCACACAATCACAGACTTGTTAAGGCTGGCAGAGTTCTAAGCACACCCAGTCCAAACATCACCACCATATTCACCATTCAATGTTTTGGACATTTCCAGGGATGGGGACTCCACCAGTGCCCTGGACAACCTGTTTAATGCTTCACAACCCTTTCCTTGGAGGAATTTTTCCTAATATCTAATTTAAACCTCCCCTGGCACAACCTGAGGCCATTTCCTCAATGACACAATTCCAGAGATTTTTAAACAGAAATCCTTTCCCAATTAAGTTGCCCAAGCTGTGTTTTAAGGCAGTTCAGTGCTGTGTGAAAAACATCTGAGAGTTCCTGGTGTTGCTGTTTGTCACCAGAGGATTTGCTTTCCCACTCTGGTTGTCAGCAGTGATGCCTCTGGCACCCAGAGCCAGGAGCTCCTCTTGTACCACGAGCACACACAGAACACCCTGAGAACCAGCATTTCAATTACCAGCACCTGCTCTCCAAGAAAATAAATAAAGATCAAAATCTATAAATGCTCTCTATAAATGTGTTGCTCAAGCTCAGAGCAGCTGGATTCGATGGAGAGAGCAGAAAAACCTCACAGGGTCAGGCAGTGCCTCCTGCCAGCCTGCCAAATATCAACCCTCAACTCAAGCAATGTCTCCTGCTACCACTGTGCAGTTATTTTGGGGAGAATGGAGAGGAACTGCAGATTTGTCACTATAGTGAGCTGGAGTAGGACAGGAATTAATAACTCATCTAATATCATCTTAGACATGGAAAGCCTGACCTAAAAATTTAGTGCAGAAATTTAACCTACAAATGTACACTGATCTGTCCTAGTTTGCAGGAAATCAGGACCTGTCAGACAAGCAGGAACACACCCAGTCCCATAAGCCAAAAGGAACAACTCCCAAACCTCAGAAACGTGCTTGTCTGTCTCCCCACATGGAATCAGAATCATGGAATGGTTTGAGTTGGAAGGGACTTAAAGCTCATCCCATCCCACCCCCTGCCATGGCAGGGACACCTCCCACCAGCCCAGGGTGCTCCAAGCCCCATCCAACCTGGCCTTGGACACTCCCAGGGATCCAGGGGCAGCCACAGCTTCTCTGCCCACCCTCCCAGTGGGGAATTCCTGGCCACAGCTCCCAGGTCCTTCAGAGCCCTGTTTGCAAACATTTACTTGACTCCTGATGTATCAGTACCTGATAATGGGGGCTTTTCCCACAGACTGGTTGCCTGGAGTATTACAGTATTTTACAGAATGGTCTCTCACCAGAGTGTTCTCTTGCCCAGGAGGGGAAAGTGGGTGGACTTTGGAGAAGCCAAGGTGAGAGGAATCTGGGAACACTCTGGACCTGAAAATCAGCTGTGCTGCTTCCCCAAGGAAAGGGCACCCACAAGAGCAGAAAGACAACAAGGAAGTTTAATTTTCTAAATCACCCTCCCCCCTACACACACACACTCCTCTTAAAACAGATTAAAAGGTCTAATTTGTTCCCCTCCAAGGGAAAAGAGCTCTGGGTGGCTACTGAGCAGAGACAACAATTTGCCATTTCCCTTCCATTCAGCAGAACTCAGTCCAAGCATTACAAAAACCCTTTGAGCTCCAGTTTATACTCACCATGACCAAGCTGTGTGTGCTGCTGCTGCTCTGTGAGGCTGAGGAGGCAGAGCCCCCCTGCTAAATGCTGCCCTCACACCCTAATGTGTTACAGCTGCTGCCCAGGGCTCAGCTGGCAGGGAGGGCATTGGCTGCTCCTGGCATTGGTACCAGCCCAGGAAAGACCAGGGGTTCTACTGGGCACAAACTGGAAATAGTCTCAGCTCTGCTCAGTCCTGGCTCTGGGCACACAAGTGCTTGGGGACACAAAGAGCACAAGGGACCTCCTGTGTGTGTGGCAAGTTTCCTTAGACTCATAAAGTCCCAGAATGGGTTGGGTTGAAGGGACCGTAAAGTCCACCTCGTTCCATGGGCAGGAACACTTTCCATCAGCCCAGGTTGCTCCAGGCCCATTCCAACCTGGCCTTGTTTTATCCTCCTCCTCTTGCATGCCAAGTCCCTGTCCTGGACTCAGCATCCCCCTCAGCCCAGCTCCTCCTGAAGGGCACATCCTGCACCAGCCTGTGGTGGCACATGCAGGGGGTGACACCACATCCCTCCTTGGCATCGGAGGGGCTGGAGCAGCTGGGGGAGCTGGGGGGCTCAGCCTGGAGAAAAGGAGGTTCAGGGGGGACCTTCTGGCTCTGCAAGTCCCTGAATGAGGCTGTAGTGAGGTGGGTGCCAGAAGTAAGGGCACCAACTCTGCCAGTTCTCAGATGGGCAGCATTCCCAATAATCAGCATGAAAAATACCTGGTTTTCTTACAGACAACAATTTTGTGTCACAGTGTTGCTTTTTCCCCTCTGTGCTTCATTCTCTCAAGCATCACCGGGGTGGGTGGCCCCCTTTTGCTCCCCAGGTCCTGACTGGGAGCTTGCTGAAATCCCTGGGCAATCCCTCAGCCATCAGTGGGTGAATGTCGAGGTGGGCAAAGGCTGAACTGCCCTTCACACGCATTGAATCACATCTGCCCGGGTATTATGTCTGTGTCAGGAGGCTCCTCACCACAGATCAGCTCAATGAGCAGCAAAAGGTGAGCACAAAGCCAGTGAAGGGCCCTGGAAGTTGTTTTTTTCAGCTGTGAATGGATAAACAGTTCTTTGCAGAGCCTTCGAGAGCGCCGGGGCTGCGGCACATCCAGCCCTTGAGCAGCAGAGCCTTTGCAAAGCCAGAGTGTCTCTCTCACAGCAAACTACATTCCTCTTGCAAGAACCTGGCACCTCCAGCACCTCCTGCAGCACCACAGCAAAGCCAAACCTGCAGAGCCAGGGAAAAGCACAGCTGAGCAGGAACAAAGTCACCAGGTGACACAGAAAGGGAAGGGCTGGAAGCAGGAATTCCTTTATTAGCATTTTGTTCCAGGACTGGAGACATTCAGGGCATTTCATCCATTTTCTTGTGATGCCAGCTGACTTTTTCAGCTACAAAAACTCCCACCAGATAAATATTGATCCTTTTTTTTCAGCTTTTGCTGTATCCAGGCCTCCTCATAACTTTACAATTGCACCATTCTTGCATAAAGGATCTTAAATAAATATTCAGACAAACCCTCATCTTCTTCAAATACCAAGATGCAGTTTGAGGTGCCTTCATTTTCTCCAGGGTGATTACTGTGTTTCAAGCAAAGTAATGGATTCCTTTCCTCATCACTGCATTATTTGCCCATTTTTAGTAAATAAAGCCTCCTTATTTTGCATTCCCACCCCAAAGCAAGACTGTTGCACGCCGAGTTTTTGTCCCTGAAGATTCAAAGGAGACTGTGGAGAAGGTTCATCTCTGAATTTCCAGAGCCAGTTAACATTCCTCTGCTCTGATCTGGGCACCCCCCTGAGGAACACAGTCATTATTATGGAAATCCTGGGTATGGCAGCACAACGTTCAGGGGTGAGAGAGTCTCAGAGAAATATTAATGTCCACAGCCTGAAAACCAGCCTGGATTTCACTGTAAAGCTCAGATAAATATAGTTAAGGGGAAAATGCGTTCAAAATTATTACATTATAATAAAGAAATAATTTTAAATACATTTTGTTGAAATAATTTGAAAATTGCAGTGAACACAAGTAACAGAAGTTCAGTCTTTGGTGCAGCTGCTCTTTAGGAGGTGTCCAGAGGGCAGGGCTAGGTGGATTTGGGGATAGAAATTAATCCTTCCCTGGGAGGGTGGGCAGGCCCTGGCACAGGGTGCCCAGAGAAGCTGTGGCTGCCCCTGGATCCCTGGGAGTGTCCAAGGCCAGGCTGGATGGGCTTGGAGCAACCTGGGCTGGTGGGAGATGCCCCCTACTCCAAGTCTCTTAATTTCTCCTTAAAAGAGCTCATTCCACCTTATTTCTGGACATGCTGTTACACTAAGAAAACTTAGTGTGATACCCAAGAGACTAGAAGGAAACAGGTAAATAACTTTCCAAAATACCATTTCACAGGGTTTGTACATGTCTTGAGTAAAATGCCAAGTCCAACCCCCCCAGTTTGCTGGGAAGCTTGTGGGATATCACTGCTTTTCTTTCTAAGCTACTTTTAGAAGATTTTCTAACATTTCCTATGGCTTTGACTTCAGTCTTAATTATCTGTCTGTGAAATGTCATTTAGCCTTATCAAATATGACATAATTTCCTCCTAGCCTGAATTTTCCCTGCACTTCCAGGAAAATGTGCCCCTGTTATTCTGCGTCAGAGTTCCAGAGCTTGGCTGTGGAACCGAGGGGTGGATGCAGAGCCAGGTAGGGCTGCTTTGGGTAGGGGGACTGGAATGTCATCCAAACTGGCAGGAACATCTTGGAGCTCTTTCCCAGACATTCATTACTCTGCATGGGAATGGAGATTTCCCCTTCATGTCCCACTCACTTGCCATTTTATGCTGATCAGGAGAACCTTGGATTTATTGCTGCACCTCTGCTGAAGTGTCTTTATTCAATTTATTTGCTCAAATTGTAACCACAGGTCATTTCCAATCAAGAGCATCTTAACTTATGTGCGAATAAACTTTACACACCTCGATGTAAGTGGCTGATAAATTAATTCTTTTGGAAACAGCTCTGAAATTGGCACATGCAATCCCCAAAGGTCCCTGTTGCTGCTCAGCCCTCTTTATTAGTCTGATTTTTGGAGGTTTCTGTGTCATTTGTCTCCTGACTATTCTATAGAATGTCTTTATTAATCTGTTGGAGTAAGATTTGGTTGCATGTTGTGTCAGGCCAGTGCTGAGGGGGGATGTCCCTCTGCAGACAACGAGCTGAGCAAATCCATGAAACCCTGTGAATGTACAGACAGGGCAGAACACGAGAATTCTCAGCCAGGGACATCCAGGTTTCCAGCCATGAGGCACCTTAGGAGCTCTTTTATTTTACAATATTGTAAAATATTGTACAGAGGTAACCCAGCCACAGGGACTCCAGGGGAGAAGGAACCAGCAGGTGACCAGTTTTTGATATGGAAAGTCTTTCTCATCCAAAACATGTTTGGCTGTGGGATGAGTAGAAATATAGGATGTTTGGAGGATTCTCCCCTTTCCCCAAATAGTGCCAACTCAACAGATTTTGGGCCTAATCTGATACTGCACAAGAGCCTGTGAGGCTCCTGTCTGAGGGCTCAGTGTCCTGTGCTGGTTCCCAAGGGGGACTCAGGGAGTTTGGATCTGCCAGGTGTGATATAAACCCATCTCTGCACACAAAACACAAGTGCACTGGAGAATTAAAAACTAATTCCATGGTTTTAAATTGTATGGCAATGAAAAATAACATTTTCAACAGCTCTCAGGAACTAAATCTCCAAAGATATCTGGGCAGGAGTTTTCTGACATGCTCGAGTGTCACCTAAATCTCAGTTTTGGTGTCTCTACTCGTGTTGGATTAAGCTGTTGGTGATTTAGGAGTGTTCATGTTGTTTGCAAAGATCACTTGGGACACTGATTTATTTTGGGGCAGTTCACACCTTCTGACTGCAGCTGCCAATTCCCTGCTTGACTTTAACACCTGCCGAGGTTTTCACTTTTAGGATGCCATCTCTTGCTCATGAATATGCATGAGACAGACGAGTGTGGAGCTGTGCCAGCCTGTGCCAGCCGAGATGCTCCCTGGCACATCTATATCATCCTACCTGGGCTGTCCAGAAACACCCCTGTGAAACATGTTGGTGCTGGGGTGGGTTTTCTGGGTCCAGAGTGTTTTTTGTTGGGACTGAAGCTTTGCCCAAGTAACGTGCTGAATTTCATGGGAATTCCCAAGGGAATGGAGGCTTGGAAGGAAAAGGAACCCTGGGAGTTCCCCTGGGTGCATCCAGAGGGTTGGGATGAATCATTCACAGGAATATCACCCAAAGCTCAGGTCTGCATTTTGGCCAATTACACCATGTGGAAAACTCTGGTGTGTTGTTGAAACCTCCTGGGATTCAGAGGTGGTTTAGGATAAACTGGAGGGTAAAATTTGAGGGAGGAAGAGACTTTTCAACGCACTGTTCAGGTAAAAAATAAAATATTTATCTTCAAAATTGTATGTGTATGAGAGTTCTCAATAGGCCTGAGGCTGATCCTGCCATCCCAGGCATCCCATGTGGTTGCTCAGGGGTTTTTGGGTTTGTTCTCTTTCAAAGCTCCTTCAGCATCACTCATGTGGGTGAGCTACCCCAGAGGAGTGGGTGGCTCTCCTATAAATCCATGCCCTGTTCCAATCAGTGGAAAGGGGAGGAAACAGAAGTATTTCAGCCTAATGAAATTATGATTTTGAGTTCTTTTTAAAGGATAAAATCTCCTGTAATAGTCATATAAACATGATCCAGAAACAGTGAGGGAGAAGGGAGTTGTGGCTTCCAGATTCACACACTTCAAATCATACATCCTGTCTGCCAGGCAGAAGAACCAGCGTTGGACCTCTTAAACACTTGGATTTACTGGCTGACAAGCTCCTAAAGAGCCCAAAGTTTAATTTGGAAGCTGTCAGGGAGCATGGCTCAATCCCTCAGCATCTTCAGCCTCCAAGTTCCACATGTCCTTTAACTCATGTTTTTGGTGACAGTCACAGACCCCATTGCAAAAATGCCACCCGAGGCAGGCCTGGGGCTGGGCAGGTGTCTTCAGTTCCATCTCCCTTCTTGCTTGGGATCTGAGTTCAGGAAAGGTTTAATTGAATGGCAAAGCCCAAACAAGCCCATCTCCAGCTCTGGGCTGGCCCTGACCCACGTGGCTTGGGGAACAGACCCTACAGGGGGGGTGAAAATGTTTGTGGTGGCCCCTCTGGTGGCGCATGGTGACACTGGCCAGAAGCCAGCAGAGTGGCATTGAAGGACTTGCTTCAAAACAAGCAAAATCTGTTTAGATAGATCCCTTCCCATTCCTTTTTCCTAATCTTTTGGACTTGTGTGAGTTAGGGAGGACTTCTTGGCTTCCTTTTGTCAGACAAAGAATCTCTGATAGACACCAAAGCACTTCAGCTGCAGCAAAAATCAAAAATGTCAGTGAGAAAAGATCTCCAAGGCCACAGAGTCCAACCCAGTGCTGTGATTTTGGGAAGGGGAGGAGGTTCCTGTCCCAGGCTCTGCCCCTGTCTGGTTGCCCTTGACCAAGCTCCAAACCCTGGAGCAGTCAGCCTTAGGAGAAAGGACAGGAGATCCCTGCTCAGAGAGCTGCAAACAGGCCAGAAGGTGTGTGCATGTAGCAGCTTTAACCTGCCCCAAACAATCCCATAAATGCTGTCCTGGAAACAGTGAGAACAGGAAAACCCCAGGGCATTGCTGCCCAAGAGCTCTTTTCCATGTGGAGATGCACAAAGCCCATGAAACCCCCCATACCCCGTTCATGGGAAGGTTCTTTGTCGTCTAACAAAGGATAACAATGGAAGATCCATCAGGGTGGGAGTACAGGAAGTTTGCTGGGTAATATAAATTACCTCGTTGCTGAGGTAATTACCATAATTACCTGTGCAATACAAATTACCTGACATGAGTTATGCCTTTTAGCCTAATGAATCCCATTTATTTACAATAAGTGTAGGATCTTTATTGAGTTATCCCCCATCAGTCAGTGTCAGCCTGGGCTTTGCTGGAGCAGAACTGGGAGCTGCCACTTCCACTCAGGAACATTCTCAAAGCAAAGTCTCCTGTCTCATTTTGTGCCTTGGAGGTCCCTTCTCTGTCCCTCAGGGTGTGTTTTCCTCTTGCTGTGGGTTTGTGTTGGCAGGATCAGTGTGAGGAGGGGTCCCCACCTTGTCACCCAGCCCAGAGCACTCAGTGCCATGTCCTGTGGTGTCTGCAGCACAAGAAATGTGCTCAGTGATGCTCATGTTTGAATTGAAGGTGCTCTCAGTGCTTTGGGGGGACAGGGGGAGAAATCTTTGCTTAAGAAAAAGGCACAAATCAATTCTTCACTGGTGCTTCAGTTTCTCCCTGCTGACTGTGCTCAGCACGTAGCAAACATTAAAAATGTGTTGATATTTAAAGGTGCTATAAAATTGTGTTTGCTTTGAAGGCAGAGCATGTTAATGAAGGAGAACATCTTGCTCCTCAAGTAGCTTCACCTTCATTGCTTTTGGCTCTTTGGATGAACTGAGAGGTGACTGTGGCATTGTGGCCACTGGTGGGGATCCAGGAATGCCTGCATATGGTTTGGGAGCTTTTCTTCATGACCTCTTTTTTTGGAAGATTTGGGTACATTAACTTTTTCTGCAGCTTGTAAAGTTTATTGTTTTTCACAGTGATGTTTAGAGCTGTAGTGGTTTAAGGATTAAAGTCAGGCTGGGGGGTTGTTTCTTGTTAGGATAGCACACTTTGTGGGGAAAGCAGGCAGGTCTCAGGTAGCTTTCCTGAGGTGACAATAACATTGCTCAGGTTTGGCACGAAGAGGGTGTGTGACATTAAGCTGTGGGAGCTGCAGCTGATGCTCCTGCAGACAGCACAGAAAAGCCTGCAGCACTTGCACATTGTCCATTTGATTCCCCCTTGGTAAAACACATCATTTCCATTTCCATTTATTCCAACTGCAACTGCACCCAGCTCGTGGTTTTATCTGTCAAACTGCATCTTCATGGCCGGGGATAAATCACTGTCCCTGCACTGCTCCTTCCCACCTTCCCGTGCTCTTTGATGTTGGAATTCCAACCACATTCCACTGAATGAGCTGGGTTTGTGCTGCGCTGCCAGGGCAGGGGAACTTCCAGCTCCTGCTTCCCTTCAGAACAGATCCATCCTCAGCCAGAAAAGCCTAAGCTGGAATATAAACCCCCTAATTATCAATAATGCAGTTTGAGATAAACCCAAATCCACTTGGTGTTAGTGTTAGCTTTTCAAGCAATCGTTTTTGTGAGCAGATAAAGCAAGGCAGGAAGGAAAGTGATTTCACAGATGGGATAAGTATGATAACTTTGGGGGCTTGATGTTCTTATGTTATCTGTGGCCTCCTTGGCTGATTTCTTGAAATGTTTAAAGGGATCAGTCATGAGAGGAGAAGTGAAGTGGGCTAAGGCTTCTCCGGTATATATATATATATACATAGATATATTGAAGAGACTATATATATTTCAAGATTTCTATTTCAAGAGAACATCCTGGTGAAAATGTATATTGAAAAGACAAATCAGGAGCTTCTGTAAGCTCTGTTTATTACCAGGACAGGACACCAGTGTGCAGGTGCACAAACATTCATTCCTGGCATACCTGGAGTTCTTCCTCTAAAATTTGCCATCACTGCAGCTTCAATGGGGACAAAAGAAAAAGTACAACAGGGGACTAATTGGGTTTTTTAACTCTTCCCTCCAGGGAAAAGGTCTCTTGGGACCCAGCCCTGAGCTGGCACCTGCAGGGCTGTTGGAGGGTGTGGGGTCCAGAGACCATCCCCAGCCCCCTTCACCTGGGATCACAAAATCCCAGACTGGTTTGGGTTGGAAGGGACCTTAAAACCCATCCAGTGCCACCCCTGCCTTGGCAGGGACACCTCCCACCAGCCCAGGGTGCTCCAAGCCCCGTCCAACCTGGCCTGGGACACTCCCAGGGGTGGGTGGTGCTGGTGCCAGAGGAGGGAAGAGCAGGATTGGTGCCCTGTGGGCTGAGCAGGTCCTGGTGTTCCTGAGCACCTTCCCAGAGTTCCCACAGCTCTTCCTGCTGGTGTTATTTCTAATGGGTTTCATTCCAGCCACTTGAAGGCCATATTTCAGTTTTATCCACACTACTAATGAGCTGTTTACATGTGCTGGCTATAAAATAGTGTCATTTTTCTTCCCTCTCGGAGTGGTGATGCTGGACATTAATGGGGGGTTGTAACCATGTTTCTCTGTCTCTCACTTTAAAAAACAGCTTGTGCTTAAATGGGGAGAATTAAAAACCTGACATCCAGTTGTGTTCATTGATCATGTCCCTCCTTTCATTAAGTTTCGTGGCTTTTATGTCCCACAGTTCCTGTTGCTTTTGCCTTGCAGCAATGGGGCAGGAGGTGAATAAACAAAGAAACCTGGCTAAGGAGCATCTAGTCTGACCCAGGCACACCCTCCACTGCATCAGGTTGCTCCAAGCCCCGTCCAGCCTGGCTTTCCAGACCTCCAGGGAAGTGTTGTTTGGCTGCTCAGATGAAAGAGGGTGTGGAGAAGAGAAGCTTAGGAATTATATATGGGATTTTATATGCATGTATTCACTTTCTTCAAACCACCTTGTAAACAATGTCAATTTAACTCGATTTCCAGTTTCCACCCCCAGATCTTGGTCTTCACTGAGCACAGATCACACCCAGAGGCAACTGGGCAGTCCCTCCTGTCCAGTGAAGATGAGAGGTGTCCTGGGCCGGGTGATGAGCATGTCTGTGACACGGCACAACCATAATTTGATAATGACAAGATGCTGATTTGGAAATGTTTTATGTCTCAATAACCTGCCCTCATGGCAGGGGGTGGAACGAGGTGATCATTAAGGTCCCTTTCAACCCAAACCATTCTGTGATTCAGTGTCCCTCTTGGTACAAAATCAATCTCTAGAAACAGTCAGGAAGAAAAAACTTCTTGAAGGAGCCAAAACCATGTGACCGAGCAAGTAATTCCATCCAAATTTATACAGGGGATAAAACCTTCTATTAAAAGTCTGAGAAACCAAAGACTCACAGGTACCAAACACTATTTAATATCCCAATGCTCTGATAACTGCTGTGTTAGGTGTAGATGTAAAACAACAAGATGAACAAAAAAAAGTCTACATATATCCTTGTTTAAGATCATTTTTTAAAATTTTTTGAGTGGTATTTGTGGGGTCCACTTTGTTACTTTATTACTACTTTTGATTATTTCCACTCCTCCTCCTCCTCAGCTTTGCCTCTTTTTTTAAAGCTTTTCAGGAAATCCTCCAATTTCCTGAATTCGAAATCCAGAATTAAAGCCTGTGCAGAAATACTAAATTAAAAAATGCAAAGCTCCTCCATAATGTGCAAAATCTGATTTAAAGTCATGTTCCAAAGCAAGTGTAGGGGCTGCATGTGCTCATATATTTCCAGTTGGCCTTTTGGGGTCTCAGGGGGTTTGTGCACGAGCAGCGGGGTCTGTTCTGGTGGATGTGATTGTAGGAACAGTTCAGGGATCATAAACCGTTACCAGAACATGCATATAAAATAATAATTCATAATAAACTTATTAAATGAAATCCCATTTACATCCTTTATTTTCTATTGGGAAATTAAAGATTTCTAGTAGCACAAAAATTTTTATCCTCGGGAGGGGCTGCATTTGCAGCTGCCTCGTCTCTGAATCTGTGCAGCAGAATGAGGAATGGGGGGAAATAAATCCTGGTCATATTTTTGGAGATTAAAGATCATCCTCCACTAAACCTCCTGTGCTGGTGCCTCCTGCTGCTCCTCCAGCCCAGGGAGATGGGAAGCAATGGGGTGTCCTGGCTGTGCACAACTTCCAGCAGGGCTTTCCATGGGCTTGGAGCTCCAGCAGATTCACTGGGCAAGGAGGCAAAAAAGCTGCTGGATGGGCAGATTTGGTGGTGAGCAAGGACCAGAACACAGGCACTGGTGGGAGTCAGTGGTAGCAGAGAGACAGGAATTTGGGGATATATTAGAGATAGAGAAAAATGAGATCCACTCCCCTGTGCTGGGCAGAGCCATCAGCAGATGCCACTGCACAGCACCACGAGTCCTGCAAACTCCAGAGCCATGAAATAAAGGTCTTTTTGTATCCCAGGTGACAGATTTTCTTCAGGCAGTGCTGAAAGAGGAATTTCCTTTGCCAGCTGTGCAGAGGGAGGTGTTTGATCCCCTGGCTGGTGCAGGGTGGCCGTGCTGGGCAGGATGGGGGAGCCAGCTCAGCATGGCCCCAAAACCAGGCACTGCCCCCTCTGCCTCACTCTGCTGGTGCCCCCAAACCAGGCACTGCCCCCTCTGCCTCACTCTGCTGGTGCCCCAAACCAGGCACTGCCCCCTCTGCCTCACTCTGCTGGTGCCCCCAAAACCAGGCACTGCCCCCTCTGCCTCACTCTGCTGGTTGCAAATAAACCTGCTCCCCCTTTATTGCATTCATGGCAATAGCTGGCTGGGAGCCGGAGCTCTCCTGAGCGAGCTGTCACTGCTCTGCCCTTCCCAGGGGGATCTTAAGGATGATATGACTTGGAAAAACACAATCTAAAACATTTTAAAGATGATAAACGTTCCCAGCTGACTTTTCCACCGCTGATGAGACTGTAAGGGATTTTTAGCAGAAAATCAGAGTGGTGTAATTTTAATTTTTCATAAGCTCTACCCTGGGTGCAGCCTCATAAACCAGCTCGTTTAAGCCCCACTGAGGTCTTTTTGTATTTTGCAAGCAGTTGTGGGCAACAAATAATATTAAAATTAATATTGAAACTATTACACTTATTTTGCTTCCCCTCTCTTGAGAGGGAGAGAACACGGTTCTTGTTTCCTCCCATAGCAGCACACTGAAATCCTTTGAGTGTGTGTGACTGATGGGTTTCATGTCACAGCTGAGTGAGCTGTCCTGGCCCCACCTCTACAAAGTTGTGTGGTTTGTACTGGAGCAGATTGCCCAGGGCACTGCTGGAATCACCATCCCTGGAAGTGCTCAAAGTGTGGTGCATGTGGCACTCGAGGCCATGGTTAGTGCTGAACACAGAGCTGGTGGGAGCTTGGACTTGGTGATCTTAGAGGCTTTTCCAGCCTTAACAGTCCTGTGATTCCATTCCCCTCGACCAGGGTCCAGGTGACTCAGTGCCCTGCTCAGGTGGGAAAGTTTAGGACTGATGTGACTCCATCCCATCCCTTTGGTCTTCATGAAAGGCTGATCCAGCCCTTCGACTGCAGGTGGATCTGGATCCTGGCACCAAATGCCCTCCTGGGCTTTACAGCCACCAACTCACTGCAGGAAAGGCACTGAGAGGCTGGAGCATGTGCAGGGAAGGGATTGGAGCTGGGAAGGGGCTGGAGCAGCAGGAGGGGCTGAGGGAGCTGGGGGGGCTCAGCCTGGAGAAAAGGAGGCTCAGGGGGGACCTTCTGGCTCTGCAAGTCCCTGCCAGGAGGGGGGATCTGGGGGGGGTCAGGCTCTGCTCCCAGGGAACAGGGACAGGAGCAGAGGGAATTTCTTGCTGGCAAGGGTGGTCAGGCCTTGGCAGGGGCTGCCCAGGGAGGGTTGGAGTGCCCAGCCCTGGAGGTGCCCAAGGCAGGACTGGCCGTGGCACTCGGAGCTCTGGGCTGGGGGCCAAGGTGGGCATCGGGCACAGGGTGGGCTCTGGGGGCTGGCAGGGCTTTTCCAGCCTCAGGGATTCTGTGATAAGAAGATGAAAGTATTGTCCTTGAAAAGAAGTGTTGCTTTTTAAGTCCTGGTGGAGAGCTTTGGGGTCTGATGGGGCTGGAAAGGAAGGACTGCCCAAGTGAGGTCCATTCTCAGCTCAGCTTTCACTGGGTGTCTGCTGCAATGTATCTCCAGGCTTAATTGTTGACAGTAATTAACTATTGTGCAGCTGTCTTTAATTATCCCTTCTAATGAGTCAGCCTCTCCTGTAAATGACTGCCAGACACAACTGTGCACATCTGTGCTCTCCTTGGGTATCACCCAACCTCTGCCACCTCCTGCAGCAGCAGTTTGGGACAATCCTTGTCCCCTGCCCACCCTGGGGGTCACAAACCCATCCCCTTCCCAAAACTCTTCTAAGAGGCCTGATAAGTCCTCCCAGAACTGTTTGGAAAGGGTAAAATGCTGAGGGAGTAATTTATGGTGTCACTGAGGAGCAGACAGCAAGCAATAATACAAGTAGAGCTCTGCCACGGGAAGGTTCAGCCCCAAAAACTGATTATAAGAATTGGCAAGTCCTTGGTGCTGAGAATGTGGTACTTTCCCTGAAAAGTTTTGTCATGATTCTTTAACCCTTGAAGCATTTCTAGCAATTTATTTTATCAACACAGCTGAGCTTTTCCTTCTGCAGCTTTTTTTTTTGCAATTTTTTTCCATGGATTTCCCATTGGCATTTGTTGTGGAACACTGAATAAGAAGGGTTTTTCTTTAAACTTGCTTTAGCCACATGCATGGCTGCACACCCACATGTAAAATCTCTTAGATAATTCATTTTAAGAAGTGGTTGTGCAGGCAGATACACTCTCATCCCTTTCCAGAACCACTGTGGGAGTTAATTGACTGGTACATGTCAGCGTGATACACCCCAGTCCTCCAAACAGCAATATCCTGAAAAATATGGATGTGTGTGTTTAATAGGTACAACTAAGCATGAAAAGACAGAGGAAAATCCATCAACCCTTGTGCTTCGGGAAGATGCTAAACAGAAGTCACTTTATCAAGCAAAAAGAAATGGCATTTTCATAACATGGAGTAATAGGGAATTATTTTATTTACTCCAGTAAATGATTGCCCATCTTCTCCAGGATGATGGGAAGTAATATCGTGGTGTAGGACATGAGAAATCCAGAGATACAATCACATTACTGGGCGTTGTTGTAGCATTTGTTCAAATAAAGCCAGTGGAGGGTTGCAATCCATCAAACAGCTCAGAGCACGGTGACGGGTCTGCTCTGTCACCTTTAGGCAGCCCCAATAATGCTCTTAAATAACTGGGATTCACTCAGGTAACCAAAGCTTGCTCTTCATTAGGGCTGAATTTGGGCAGAAATCACATTTCTGATGGCTCTATGTTGGATTTGAGGCTGAAGTTAATTTATTGTCTTCAGTTCAACCTGAAAATTAATCCCAAGTCTTGGGAAGTGTTTGGAGCAGCTGGGGGGGAAACTCTGAATGCATCAAAGCTTTGCTTATCTTCTGGAGCTGCAGCTCAAGACCCAGGCTCTGCCTTCCCTTCCCTCCTTCTTTATTCATTCTTGATCCTGCCCCCCAGGTGAGACCCCACCTGCAGAGCTGCTCCAGCCCTGGGGAACAGCACAGGGAGCACCTGGAGCTGCTGGAGAGGCCAGAGGAGGCACCAGGATGGGCAGAGGATGGAGCAGCTCTGCTGGGAGGGAAGGATGGAGAGCTGGGATTGTCCAGCCTGGAGAAGAGAAGCTTTTGGGGGACCTCACTGTGGCCTTGCAGTGCCTGAAGGAGTCAAGAGGAAAAATGGAGAGGGACTATTTATAAGGGCCTGGAGGGTGCCCAGAAGCTGTGGCTGCCCCTGGATCCCTGGAAATGTCCAAGGACAGGCTGGACAGGGGCTTGGAGCAACCTGGGCTGGTAGGAGGTGTCCCTGCCTGTCTCTGAGATAGCTGGGACAGGTTGAAATGGCATTGTTGCTTTGATTCAGCATTTTTTGAGGGCTGTAATAGGGATAAACCCCAAACCACTTCACTATTGTATGTAAGGCTTCTTTAATGTTGCTTTTAGGCTGATTTAAGGCTCTGTGTTAGCTGGTACCAAAGTGGGCTATGAAATTGAATTTCATAGACTCACAGCATATCCAGCACTGGGAGGGACCCACCAGGACCATCCAGTGCAGGTCCTGGCCCTGCACAGACACCCCAATGATCCCCCCTGCCCCTGAGAGCGTTGTCCAACCCTTGCCCAAAGCAATTGGAAATCCTTTCTCCAGTGATGCCTTTCTGAAGGGTGGCTGAGTTTAGGAGCACTGGGGATCAGCAAAGCTTCCGTGCTCGGCACAGGAATAGATGCCACAACAACGTTGGCACCTCCTCGTGCTCCTTCGTGCCCCAGATCCCCATCTGCTCAGGGACTCAGGGTGCTGCCAGGGGGGAGTTCTGGTACATTGTGTACCAGCCTGCAAGGACTAACCTGTTCTGCTTGGATGGAGCAGGGGGAATGGCCTGGCTCCCTTACCTGTGCCCCAGGTGAGTCTGGGCGTGCCTTGCTCTGATAACCCCCCTCTTGGAGAGGAGGGGGCTGGAGGAGCCCACCCATCCTGTGTGTTTTCTAATAAACAACACTTTGCACATGAATTTCTGAGTGTTTTCACAGGGGGTGCTTTGCATATTCACAGTTTGGAGTTCAGTGTCGACAGCAGCGCACCTGACAATGCTCCTGGCATTAAAGACCCACACTCAGTTCAATTTTTAATTGTGCTTTATGGATAAAAGGAGCTTCTACATCAATGCAGTCTAATAGCATTGATTTCAGCATGGAGTTACCAGTTATTATTCAGAATTCTCTGTTATCTCAGCAGCCTGAGCAGATAATTCAGTGTTTCATGTGATAACCTTTAACTGCCATCAATGTCAGCAGCGAATTCCTGGGTGAGATCCCTGCTCGTTCAGAGTGTGCTCCGTGGGTAAATAAGGCATTTGTTGCTCTGACAGGGATCGTGATGCACTGAGAACACTCTCACTTAGAATATCGTTTGCAGAATCAGCTGGTGTATAAATAAGTCAACAAGCCAGACAGGCAGAGCTGTTTCCTGGGGCTGCAGGAAAAATGACTGTACTTATCCCATTACAAAGGGAAGGCAAAAGCAGGAAACTCCACCACTGCATGTAAAGTTACAGCCAAGGGGACCATGAAACACTGAAAGTACCAAGTTTAGTCTGTGGAAATATGAATCCTTCATCCCTGGAAGTGTCCAAGGCCAGGCTGGACAGGGTTTGGAGCAGCCTGGGCTGGTGGAAGGTGTCCCTGCCCATGGCAGGGGGTGGAACGAGAAGGGTTTTAAAGTCCCCTCAACCCAAACCATTCTATTCATTTTTTTTCACGTACCTCACCTTTCCCCAGCCAATGTCCCTCTGCACTGCTGGAGAGAGCCCTGCAGTCTGTGGAGGGATTCCTGAGCCTTTGTTCTGACATTCCCCATCATATTCAGTCCCCATTTCTATTCTTAAATACGTGTCTTTGGAATTATTTGTGGTTAAGAAGGTGGGAAGGCAGCCTGGATCCCAATGTGCATCTTGAAAGCACAGTCAGTGCTTGTGCCTCAGGTGACCTTGTAAATTCCTCTTGTCACAGGAGGAACTGCCAGCATGTGATATCAAATGATAGCAGGATTCCATTCAGTCTCAGGAAATAGTTCAGGTTTCTCTAATAGTCTCTAACAGCTTCTGAAAACCTTCATGAATAAGTGAAGGCAAAATTGTTTATTCCTTCCTGGTGGGCCCATGTGACTCTTGCCCTTGGGGTTGTTCAGAATGCCTGACTCTTCCAGGGATGGGGCAGCCACAGCTCCTCTGGGCACCTCTGCCAGGGCCTGCCCAAAATTCTCTCAGCAGTGTTCTCTGCTGCCCCAAAACCAAACCTTCCAGCACACTCCTCACCGTGGGGGAGGCTCATGCAAACAGAAGGGCTGATGCAGCACATCCCTGGGGACATTCCCAGCCTGGACATCCCTGGCAGGGATGAATTGTGCTGCTGTGCTGTACCTGGGACTGCAGGGAGGTCCTTCATGGATGGGGCTTGGAATTGCCCCCTTGGGAATCTCCTGAATCTGTGAGCACTGAACTCTCCACCTCCCTCATCTCTTTGTATTTTTTAATTTCAGGAGCTTTGGGAATCCCACCCTCTGTGAGTGGTTTCTGCACCTCCTGCTGCCCAAGACAAGAGCTCTGTGATGGCCCCCACATCGATTCCCAGTCACTGAGGGATTCCTTGGGGCTGGATGGCTCAGGGAAATATTGCTGGCAAGCCTTGCCTTGGTATTTGGTACGTCCAGCTGGGCAGGGAGAAGTCCAGAATAAAAAGTGTCCCAGGCTGGAAGTCTGGACTGTGAATTCCATGCACTGTGTGTGTGTGCACAGGAGTTGGGAATTGTGTCTGAGCCTACAGATAATATATCAATTGTCATTAGACCATGTAAATAATCCCCATGCAGTTATGTAGAAACACAGAATCACAAAGTTAAGGTTGGAAAAGACCTCTAAGATGATCCAGTCCGACCATTGACCCAGCACGGTCATCTCTAAAGGGATTGTGTATCCCATATGCACCTTTAATAATCAATTCTACAGGGAATAAATCTCTCTCCCCCAGAGCAGGTGTTGTGCCAAACACTCCAGTGTGACCTGGACAAACAGCAGTGACATTCCAGGGGTGCATCACCTAAACACAAACACTGGCTCTGTCCAGCACTGCTGGGGAGAGTTTTCCTGTACAATCTCAGCACAAACCTTTTAAAAGCAGGTTTTGATGAGCACTGTTTGGAAACTTCCTTAATTGTTTTAATGGTTTCCCAGCAAAAATTGTGTTTTCTTTTACCACAACCAGCTTGGAAGGATCTGTCCCTTCCCCCCTCAAGCCAGGGCTGAGTTTGATCCCAGGCAGGACTTGGATTTGGCACACAGGGAGTTTTTATTTGGAGCTCTTTCTGGGGACTGTTGTGTTTTTTAAACTTCATTGTTTTACATAATGACAGGTTCCATATCCTGCTGCCCTTTAACAGATCATCTGAGTCCTGATCCAGAGGTGGGGAAACCTTCCTGGAAAGGGCTGTCCAGCCCTGGCACAGCTGCCCACAGCAGGGGTGCAATCCCTATCCCTGAGGGATTTAAAACCCTTTGGATGTGGCACTTGGGGACACAGGTTAGTGGTGGCCTTGGCAGGGCTGGGGAATGGCTGAACTTGATGGTGAGAGGAATTTTCCAAGCTAAATGATTCTGTGATTCTATGAATTCCTGCCTGCACATTAATAAGGAAAATTTCTTCTTCGCTAAAGCAAATAATGTCTTGGAGGCTTCAATTCTCCTCTTAGCATTTTCTAATCAAAGTATTAAAAGTGGAGTTTTATACTCAGGCAATCTTCTGCTGGAGGTAAACCAGGAGTCATTTATGTGATTTAACTTATGAGAGGAGCAGAGGAAGAGAATGAAAGCAAAATTCTTATTTCCCACTTGTATAAATACGCAATTGCTTGTTCTCATTTCTCTTCCTTTAAAATGCCAGTGTGGTGTGAGAAGAAGGAGAGGACCCCCAGGCCTTTATCTTGATTGTGCCTCTGCCCCCAGTCCCCTCACCCACCTCTTCTCTCCTCTGGCCACTTTGCTCCACAGGCAGAAAGCTCCAGGTACTGGTGGGACTGGGAGGGACGTTCCCAAGGAAGAGCCTCCTGGTGGCACACAGGGGTCCCTAAGGCAGGACATGTCACCAGGAGCAGAAGCTTCAAAAGTGAGATACTCAATATCTTCCAAAGTGAAATATTGTCTGCATTAAGCAGTGATGGAAATCAGGTGCTTGAAACCACTAATTAATTGATTATCAATAACATTCTTTTTTATTCAATATTTTTGGTCCTTAACCCTTTTTGAAAGAACAATTTTAGGCTGGAGTAGAATTTGAAATTCCAAGATGGCCTTTAGTGTCCCTTCCAAGCCAACCCACCCTGGGACTCTGTAATTCTGTGATTTTTCTGAGCATGCCAAGACAGTGGTTTTCCGTGGATGGGATTTGTGATCCAGTCTCTGTAGCTGAGGGTGGCAATGAGCCAGCCAGCCCAGCAAGAGGAGCATGGGAGAAGAATGGATGATTTTGGAGCCAAAGAGAATTTAAATCAATGCTAATGCTGAGGGAGGAGCAGCCTGAGAGAGCAGCCTGGCTCAGGAGCCTGCAGAGCCAGGAGCCCTGGGTTTCCTCTCCGAGATGTTCCACCTCTGCACCGAGGGCAGCAGAGAAGCCTGGAATGGGTTGGGTTGGAAGGGACCCCAAAGCCCACCCAGTGCCACCCCTGCCATGGGCAGGGACACCTCCCACCAGCCCAGGGTGCTCCAAGCCTCGTCCAACCTGGCCTTGGACACTGCCAGGGATCCAGGGGCAGCCACAGCTTCTCTGCCCACCCTGTGCCAGGGCCTGCCCACCCTCCCAGCCACCAATTCCTTCCCAATATCCCATCCATCCCTGCCCTCTGGCACTGGGAAGCCATTCCCTGTGTCCTGTCCCTCCATCCCTTGTAAAATATCTCTCTCCATCTTTCCAGGTCCTGGAAGGCCACAGTGAAGTCACCCCAAAGCTTCTCTTCCCCATGCTGAGCCATCCCAATTCCCTCAGCCTTTCCCCATCTGCTGCTCCATCGCTGATCCCTTTGGTGGGCTGGATGATGCAGACCCCTGGGAGCAGAGGCTGCCTCTGCCCCTGCCCAGAACCAGCTCCAGTCTCACATTCAGCTCTGGGGTAACTTCTGCCCAAGCTCAAAGAGCCTCGTCTGTCTGACACCAACACCCTGCTGGTGATTCTTCATTTGCTCTGGCTGTTAGTGAGAGCCATAAACCCTCCCCAGTGCCTTGGGGGAATGCTTTCAAAAAGGCTTTTTAATAAACTGTGAAAACTGTTGTTTCAGCAATTGGAAAATAATTAAGGAGCAATTATGGAAGCAAACAGAAATCCTGAGCATATAGTCAAGCCATTAAAATATATCCTTTTAGAAGTTATTACAGTCAGACTAGAAAGAAAAGCCACTTTTAAATAAAGTTATGGTTATAACAAAGTCAAGGGAAATAAAAAAAATGAAAGTAGTCATTCAGACAGGAAAAAGTAAATATTTACAGCCCCCCAGAGCAGACACTTCATCTCTGGAAGCTCTTCTTTCCTTAATTTTCTTATGTAAAAACATAGTTCCATATTTCCCTGGGAGTGTCCCAGGCCAGGCTGGACAGGACTTGGAGCACCCTGGGCTGGTGGAAGGTGTCCCTGCCCATGGATGGGCTGTAATATCCAACTGTTATAACTTCTAAAAGGATATATTTTAATGGCTTGACTATATGCTCAGGATTTCTGTTTGCTTCCATAATTGCTCCTTAATTGTTTTCCAATTGCTGAAACAGTCCAGGGATCCAGGGGCAGCCACAGCTTCTCTGCCCAACCTGTGCCAGGGCCTGCCCACCCTCCCAGCCAGGGATTCCTTCCCAAAATCCCACCTAACCCTGCCCTCTGGAATGTGACTCTGCTCCCCCTTGCACTGTTAGAACTTCTTATGTCCTCGTTTCACTTTCCAAAGTTCCAACACTGAGAAGTGCACTGAGGGTCTCTAATTAGATTCATTTTCTCCCTAATCCAGTCCCGTGCAGGTTGAAACAAATTACCTCTAAAGAGCGAAACAAAACACGCACTCACCAGATTTCAGTGATTAAGCAGCAGTTTCACTTGCCTGCTCTTCATTTTTCACTCTTGGGAAGAGTCATATATCTCTTTATTAGCTGGAGGTGGGAAGTTGTTTTACTGCCTCTCAGCTGAACCTGTTACACCGAAATTGCTGAATACAGTCCATAAAGGGGGTGTTTTTTGGAAAAGAGGCACTGTCTGAATGTCTGGAATGGGCAGCAGTAAAGGGTCAAATCCTGGGAGGCCCCAGCACCCCCAGTTCCCACCCAGCACCCCCAATTCCCACTCAGCACCTCCAATTCCCACTCAGCATCCCCAATTTCCACCCAGCACCCCCAATTCCCAGCCACAGCCCAGTTCTGTCCCTCACACCGTGTCCTTTGGCACTGCCTCTAAATGATATGATACAGCAATAAATTAATCCTCACTCATGACTGCCAGGAATTTTTCTCCCAGGGAAAGTTTGGGAGGCTGGGTGCCCATTAGTCCCTGGGGAGTATGACCAGCTTTGAAAATTAAGAATATTCATTGTTAAAAAAAAATCCCACTGTCTAAGAGTCATCATTAGAAGAAATGCCACTTTGGAAAAGGTGAGTTTTGGGGAATGTGCTGCTGGTTTGGGGCCATTTGCCCCCATTGCTGCCCCTTGGTCTCTGTTAAGGCTCATTCTCTGTGTTCTGGTGCAGTGACTGGGGCTGTTCTGAGCAGCCCCCACGGTGCCTGTGCTTGATGAGGGGTTTGTGTGATCGATTTTGGCCTCTCAGCTGAGATAATGGGCACTTTGCATAGAGGATTTATAAGCACCAACATCCCTCCACACTGGCCCATGGAACGGGCCCGGCTTTTATTGCAGCAGCACTTTATTGATTTTGCCATGCACTGCTCAGCTCTCCCTGCTCGTTCTGCTGGGTCCAATTCTGCCTTGCCTGGAAGAAGGAGTTTTCCCACGGCTCTCCAGTCATGATTTAACTTCCCAGAACCATTTTACAGCCTGACTTTCAGAGCAGTTTTATGCCCATCTGACTTTGTTAACACAGCATAAAATGTACCAAAGAAAAGTGCAGAACATGACATCAAGGGCTTTCAGTGTGGGGAAAGGGAGCAGGAAGGATGCACAGGCTGGAGCTATTCAGTGTTTCATCTCGGAGGTGATGTAAGTGAAAGGTTCTAATTTCCAGTTCTAATGATTCAAATCAGTCCAATTCTCAATTCTAATGATGGAATGACTTATTTGACCTGTCAGGGGTTGGAGTAGATGATCTTTAAGGTCCCTTTCACGCTGACCAGTCTATGATTCTAAAATTCTTCTATCAGCAGGGGCATCTTGTTTTTATTTTTCTAATGAAAATCTGAAAGGGTTGGAACTCAATGACTCAGCCACGTCCCTCAGGGCATGGTCCTGCCCCTCCCAGGGGGCTCCACCAGTAACAGTTCGGGGAGAGATGCTGTGAAACAGAGTAAAATTGTTCTGCTATTAAAACTCACTGGGGGCTGGGGAAATTGCAGCCAATTTTCAGCCACCACTGCTGTGCTGGACAGCAAAGAATTACACAATGACTCTGGGATTCTGTGTTTCAAATTAAAATGCATCACTTTTTTCCTCTCTTGACTTTGCTGGTTTTAAGCATTTAACCTTTTATTATTTTTCTCATACTCGATATGTATCTCAAACTGCAATTTTTAAATCAATTTTTCTAACTTTGAGTAAAATTTGTTTACTTATTTCTACAATAAGGGGAAAGTGTTTTCCTTATATGCCCTGGGATGGAGACTCTGCAGGTGTTTCCCTGTGGCTTTCCCTGCTCCAGGTGAGCAGTGGGGATGGCAGAGGCACATCATCTTTTTAATCCTCATTTGTTTTAGTAATCTCAGTATTAACAGAGATACCCCCAAAGTTTTCCTACTTGTCTGAGCCCATGAAAGGTGCCAGTGTGCCCATTTCCACCCCCAGGTGATGCCAAGGGCATCGGTGGGTGCTGCTGCTCTCGGGGCACCCCCTCAAACACCACAGGGCTGCTCTTAAATCCAAATCCCAAAGGGAAATGCAGAGGGAGCGGCTCAGGACAAGCAGAGGGGCCAGCCTGGCTGGCACCTGCAGCACCACAGAATTCGGGATGAAATCCAGGGATAAACTTGCACAAGAGAGGGGGAATCGATCCCTGAGGAGGGAATTGTGGCAAAGTCCATTTTGTCAGCTTGGATGTTGTTCCAGCACGTGACAGGTCCTGCCCTGCCCCAGGTGAGACAAGAGCAGACAGAAAACCACTCTGGGACCAAAATCCTTCCCAGTACAGCCCCAGCTCTGCCAGGAATGTCCTGCTGCCTGCAGGAAAGGCTGGGTTAGGGACAGCCTCGTGTCACAAGGAGTGTCTGAGGGTCCTTGGAAGTCTCACAAGTTTTAATGCACTACAGATACATTTCCCCCTCTCTTTGCCACTTCTTCCTTTAAATCATACACAGACGGTGGGTTTATTTTGTGGTGACTCAGCACTGGGGTTCTCTGCTAGGCATTAAATTCCAAGTCTGTGCTGAGCCAGTTCTGTTTCTCCAGGAGAATAAATTACAAATGCTAATTTCTGCCCAGGAGAAGGGAAGATTAAGGCAGCAGAACAGACAGGGTTGCCAAAATATTTATTGAATAAGTTGCAAAAGTGAAACAGAGCTTGTGTGTTTCCAGTTGAGCTCAGAGCAGGATTCCAGCCTGAATTTAACATCAACTGCTTTATTTACCCACACTCCAATTTAGTGCAAATATATTATATCCAACATCTGTATTCGGCAATCCACAGCTGAATAAGCCTTGGAAATTCTATTTTCTCTGGCTCCTGTGTATATTTGCACATGCTTCTTGCTAAATCACAGTAATGACCCTAATTCCACATGAAGAACCTGAACCGAATGGTGTCCCTGAACTGATATCCCACCTACTCCACAGCTGCTCTACAAGGTTATCATTCATTTCCATCCCTGTTTTCATCCAGGCTCTTGTCAAACGAGCAGGGGAAACAAGCAACTTGAAGCCATTATGAAATATTTGAACTACAACACCTGCATTAATATCTATTTTGGTGCTGAGTTGGAGAAATGTGCATTTCCATTTCAGCTCTCAGAGGTCCTGGGAGCTGCTTCCTCTTGGTGAGGCAGGGACAGAGCTGAGCTGGGGATGGCAGGAGTGGCTTCAGCATCTCCCACCAGCCCCAGGCAGCCTCTTCCACACTTCAACACTCTGTGGGGAAGGAATTTTTCCTAATATTTAATCTAAACCTTGAAATAGTGTGAAAAACTCTTAAATTATATAACTTGATACCATAGTCCATATAACTTTCTTTTAATTCTTACATACTTTGAATTATATTTAGAGTTGCTTGTAAAATCACCTGTATTTTTATACACACACATATATATATCTTAAAATGCTACATTTTATTCTACTTTTGAAAAAACAAAAGGTCCCTTCCAACCCAGGCCATTGTGTGATTCTAGGACTTACCCTTGATATCGAGCAACCAAACCAGTGCATTTCTCACTTTAATGTGAATTGCCAAGATAAGTTAAATTAGCTAATAAATAGACTCTAGGAAATAATGATGTGTTTGCTGACAGCTTCTAGAAAGACGTGAATAAATCACCAAGCATCATTTCAACCTTATAATTGACAGGATCCCGGTTGTGACATCTATTATAAATGAATGAAGCTTTGGCATCTTCTAGTCAGAACTCATCATTTTAGTGCCACCCCAGGGATGGAGCTCCCTCGGGCCCTTGGCCATGTTTCTCATGGGGGTGACAGTGTCTCTGCTCAGGGCTCAGCTCCTGCCCAGTCTCAAAAAAGCAGTTTGGGCACATCCCACTCTTGCACTTTGCCCCCCGTCTCCTTTTTTCACTTTATTTTGTGTTGTTGAAAAATTCCCTTAATTAAACAGCAATCACCTTGGGCTCAGGAGTCTGAGAGAGCACCACTAAATGCATTTATTTCACTGCAGAACTTCGATGCTCCTTCTCAGAGCTGCTGGTGGAGCCCTGGCAATGATGCCTTCCCTGCCAGCTCTGCTGGGGAAACCACAGGCAGGGGAATTGCCCCTGCTCTTTATGTGCCTTTAACCTCAGGGAGCAAACACTGCTCAGCACTGACCCAAGTGCTCCTCCCTCCTTCCTGGAGGTCTCTGAGCACTGCTGGGGTCTGGGTCTCTCGGGGTCTGGGTCACTCGGGGTCCTTCCCCATGGGCTGGAGGTCCTGTGGCCTCTGCCATCCCTTCCCTGTGCTTCGAGCAGCAAATCACATTGCCTGAAGCTCCAGCTGCACAGGCTCAGAGAGACAAAGGGAAACTGAGAGAGACAGAGGGAAAAACATCTTCTGGACACCACCTGAATTCATGGGCATCCCTGGAATCTGTTCCTGGGAGGAGCTGCTTGGTGCCCAGCCAGAGCCACCACGTCCTCTCCAGCAGGTCCTTGCTGTGCAGTGACTCAGTTTGTTGAGGAGGCACAAATAGCCCGTGGTGCCCCAGCCAAGGTCAGGCTGCCCAGGCTGCGTGTGCCAGCACAGGGGGAAGGCTCAGGTGGCACTGCTGTGTGATGGACAGCAGCTCTGGCCACCCTGGGTGTGATGGCTCTGCTGTCACTGCCCTGCAGGGGCTCTGCTGGTCAGTCTGTGCCTGCCCAGCTCAGCAAAGGGAGCCCCTGCAGTTCTTGTGCTGGAAAGGACATTTCCTCTGTCTGCTGTCACAGCTACCCACAGAGCCCAGGGGGATGCCAGTGCCCACCCTGGGGTAGGACACGAGGGCTGGGGCAGCACCTCCTCGAGCTTGGGAGGTTTGATGGCTGTGCCAGTGACCAGCCTGACAAGGGGCCACCCAAAGAGCCATCAGCCACCATTCCTCAGTGCTCCTTTGTGCAGGAGCTTCAGGAGAGAAGGAATTTTGCATATGGACAAAAGAACAGCACAAGACCTTGACCTACTGGAGTCCAGAGGAGTCCACCAAGGTGATCCCAGGGCTGGAGTCCCTCTGCTCTGGGACAGGCTGGGAGAGCTGGGGGGGCTCATCTGGAGAAGAGAAGGATCCAGGGACACCTGAGAGCCCCTTGCAGTGCCTAAAGGGGCTCCAGGAGAGCTGGAGAGGGACTGGGGACAAGGCATGGAGGGACAGGACACAGGGAATGGCTTCCCACTGCCCAGAGGGCAGGGATAGCTGGGGTATTGGGCAGGAATTGGTGGCTGGGAGGGTGGGCAGGCCCTGGCACAGGTTGGGCAGAGAAGCTGTGGCTGCCCCTGGATCCCTGGAAGTGTCCCAGATCAGGCTGGAGCACCCTGGGCTGGTGGAAGGTTTCTCTGCCTGGCACTGGGTGGGCTTTGGGGTCCCTTCAAAGCAGAATGAGATATTTATCAAAGTTAAAAAACAAAGCCATGCCTTTCACATCCCTTGTTTGAATGTCCCCTTCAAGGCCAGGTCACCTGGCAGAGGGATGAGTTCAGACCTGAGGCCAATCCCACCAAGTTCCACCCCGATGTACCTGTGTGTGGAACTCCCCTGTGCACATGTGGAAAGTCTCAGATGTTTCTTCAGAAATAAAATTTCAAGTCTGATAGTTTTAACTATTTCCATCATTTTCTATTTTGGTTCTCAGGTGGAAAAGTTCCCTTAATAGCTGAGCTTAAAAGTCTGTGTTTCACTTGCTCGCTTTTCGCAGTGTACAAAGTGGATGATGCTTAATAGGCACATTTCCAGAGTGCTGGAATCACAGAGCAGCAGGGCTTTCCTGGGGAACAGAAGTGCTGTCATGGTAACACAGCAGCCTGAGCTTTAGTTCCACTGGAGTCCCCACAGCAGAGGAGAGTGAGGGGCTCCGGGAGGTCACTGAGCCTGATCCTGGTGCTCCCACTGCCCCTCAGAACTCCAGCACAACATCCCTCAGGCAGAATGAGGGAATTCCAGGTAAGCAAAGACACCCAGACATTTCCTTCCTTCCCCACCCAAAGGTGCTCCTGGTGAGAGGAAAGTCTGTGGGGTCGCTGAGCTCAGGGGTGTGACTGGCATGGAGAGCAGAGCCAGGACATCCTTGTGACAAGTACCAGCAGCATTACCTGGTCCCATCTCTCCTCCAGTGTCTGTATTGCTGATGAGGCTGATGATCTGATTTCTCATATCTTTGTCATATCAGTTGGGAATAATTTTCCTAACAAACATTTATGGACATAATATTCACACATCCATCCAATACGTCCTTTACAGTCCAGGCTTCTCCAGAAACTATTTCTATTTTGACAGATGAGTTTAATAAAAAAAATCTTGGAGCTGAGCCTCCTGGAACTCAAGAATTCAATAATGACAAAAACTTAACCTACCCCAAATCAGAGAGTTCTTTCTAAAGAGAGAGGGAGCAGCTCATATTTATCTCTCATCAACCCATTCCAATCCATTGATGGGAAAGGATGGTACAAATATTATTCCCATTTTACAAATGAGGTTACAAAAATCCACATGAGCAAAGTGAACTGGCAAATTTAGCTCTCAATTACCTTCTTTAATTTGCTTACAATTTTTTACAGAGACCGTGGACAGCCTGGGCTGAGCCTGATGTTCAGGGAACCAACCCCATAAGGACTCAGGAGTGAGAGGCCAAACCTTTTCTGAGGGAGAACAAGCCCAAACCCCCAGAAAAAACCATGACCTGGTCCCTGACACATTGACTGAAAGATTAAATATGTATTTTAAATTATCCGGGGGGAAAAACAAGCAAGTTTTTGATGTTTCAGAAGTAAAACTGCTCACCAAGCCATACAATTCACGTTTTCATGTGGGATAAGGTTGGACTCAATGGTCTTAGGGGTCTTTTCCAATCTGGATGGTTTTGTGATTCTGAGATGCCCCATTCCTGGAAGTGTCCAAGGCCAGGCTGGATGGGGCTTGGAGGAAACTGGGACAGTGGAAGGTGTCCCTGCCCATGGCAGTGGGTGGGATGAGATGGGCTTTGGGGTCCCTTGCAGCCCAAACCATTCCCTGATTCTCTGATCCCACAATCTATCCCCGTGCTCCTCCCCTTGGCACAGACTGCACTGAGCTCTGAAGCATTTCTTGCAGACACAGAGGGAAAACACACTGGGAATTTGAGAGGGGCCCTTGGTCCTGCCCCCCTCTCAGGGTCATGGCAGCTCCCTGCCCTGAGTGCACAGAGGTTATTGTGGCTGGGAAGGAGTTACCTGCAGAAACCTGCACATGGGAGCACAAGAAGATGCTTTGAGTGCTTTATTTAGCTCTCATTGATCTTTTCTTAAGGCAAAACAAACCTTACAATTCCTGATCCACATTTTTTTCAGTCTCTGCCCCTCCCAATTTACAGATTTAAACACACAGCACCTCAGCAACATCCCTTGATCCAGCCAGCTTTAGGGGAATTAAAAGCTTCTGTAAATCTTGAACTCACTCAGGTTTTACTTGAAGTACATCTGGGAAAAGCTCACAGTGTAGGGAGGGGTCTGATTTTGGGATGGACTCTGTGCCCTGTCCATCCGCTGTGCCAGGACATGGCACTGGGCTGGATGCTCAAGGGGACATGGCCCAAAGCCCCAAAGCCCCTCCAGCTGCTTCCCTGGCCACTCAAACACCTCCCAGCAGCTCCCAGTGCTCAGGAAGGTTTCCTGAGCCCCCCTGTGTGATTCTGGCAAAGGGTTTCTTCAGTCCAGTGGCTTGTGAGGAGAATATCAATGAGAGGAGAGTTGTGATGGCTCAAGGGGTGAAAATTCCTCATTAACATGCAGCAGGAATTTCACTTTGCAAGGGGGACTTCAGTGCTGAGAGGGTGAAGTGCCTGGAGGTTCCTTGACTTGCTGTGTCCTTAAAAACATTGGAAGTGAGGAGTGGTGGCCCTGAGCAGAGGGAAAAGCTGACTCTCCCTCGGTGCTCTGCCGGGCCAGGCTGTGCATCAAACCACGTGCCCATGGCTGTCAGCAACATCAGCCATGAGCTGCTTTCCTTCCAGAGCCATTTACAGTAATCAAAAAGGCTTGCTGGCTCCTAAATTGCCTCTAACGAGAAGGATATATATTTCTGCGTGATGGATAATTCCCCAAACGCCTTGAGTTTCAAATAATTTCTAATTTTAGGATGCTAAGCTCCTGTTAACCTTGCAATCGTTTTCTCTAGGAAATCACTTCAGAAATTTACATACCCTTCTGTCTCGGTGCTCCTCCATCCTCCCCATGAATCACACATAATTACTCTGAGAAGGAGATCTGACCTCTCTGTTTAGTTTTTCTTCTCAATTAGCCCTGCAATTACTGTAAATGGAGTTGAACACAACTTCTCCAAGCCACACTGTCGCTGTGCTGGGGGTGGGCAGGATTCCCACCTGCCAGAGGGGATGCCATGGGAAGGCACCTCGGGGTGCTCAGCCCCCATCGTGGACAGTGTGTCACCAAGGGTTTGTGTGTGTGACACTGCTGGGCACTGCTCGGGACTGTCCCTGCTGCAGTGATGGAGAGGGACACTGCTGAAGCTTCCTGTTGGATTTAATAACCCAAATTCTTCACTGTAGATGAACATCATGGTGCCAGCCACTGGCAGTGACACAGCAGAAGTGATGAGGTACTGAAGATGTGCTGTGGCAGAAGTGCAGAACCTCTGCATGGTCAGATGTGCTTCCCTTCTGGGTGCACAGGAACAGAGGTTTATCAATAATCTCAGAATCATGGAATGGTTGGGGTTGGAAGGACCTCAAAGCCCATCCAGTGCCACCCCTGCCTTGGGCAGGAACACCTCCCACCAGCCCAGGTTACTCCAGTCTGGCCTTGGGCATTTGCAGGGATGGGGCAGCCACAGCTTCTCTGGGAAATCCATTCCAGCCCCTGCCCACCCTCCCAGCCAGGAATTCCTTCCCAGTATCCCACCTAACCCTGTCCTCTGGCAGCTGAAAACCATAAATAAATGTTCCACTCCTGAACTTCACACAACTGTGCCTGGTTTTAGTTTCTGTGTGTCACCTGCATGCTCTGAGTTCCCTTTCCCGACACATGATTAATTGCTGACAAGAAAATTACAAGTTCCTATCTGCTATCAAGAAAATGATGGGCGTAGTTTTAAACCTGCAGTCGTATTTTCAAGAACATATTTCAAGTATATATTTCAAGGAGCTACAGCAAATATGTGGGAATTGTTCCTACTTTCCATTGCTTCCCATCTCCTAATATTAGTAAAGCTGTCAAGTCTCATTAGCTGCGGGTTAATTGAAGCTTTCACAGGTGATTAAAATACAGACACTCAATGGCAGATGTCACTTTTCCTTTGTGTTATAATAAGAGGGGAGAAGAGGCAAAATTAATAAAATGCATATTTCAGAGATTTTTAATATAGAGCAAGCTGATGTTTTCCCCCGCAGACACCTCGGTGGGATGAGCAGTTGGCACCAGGGACAAGGAAGGGGGTCCATTTTAAAGGGGACATTCAGATCACAGTTCCACCAGTGGGGCAGGACACAGGTGGTCCCACTGAATCAGAGTCGTTTTGTTACCTCCCAAAGCCTGTTTTTATGTTTTCCTTGCTTCTCATTTTGGTTTGGCTTGCTGCACTGGTGGAAATGAGGCAGGGCTGTGCAGGGGAGGCCTCGGGGTTGAGGGGCAGCCTTGCAGCCTGCCCAGAGCATCGTGTGAGAGGTGGCAGCTCCAGGCAGGGCTCAGGGGTGGTGACCCTGCCCCAGCCTTCTGCACTGCGACACTGAAAGGACCAGAACAGCAGAAACACAATGAAATCTTAACGACCTGAGGGCAAAGCCCTGGGATGGACAGGGGTGAAATTAGGCTGCATGCCAAGCTCAGGCTGGTTGGGCAGGGGGAGGGCTCAGCCTGGCTGGCAGGGTCACAGGATGGAGGAGAGGAGGGCTCAGACACAGCAGCACAATGGGGTGGGTGGGGGTGCCCAGGGGAGGATTTGGGGAGCAAAGCAGGTTTCAGTTCTGCAGCTGGAAAATTCTAAAGGTTTTCAGAGAGAGAGAACTGAGCACAGCAGAGGCTGGGGAGGGAGCAGGGCTTGCAGAGGGGCTGGACCACACTGAAGGCTGATGGATGGTCCAGTGCCACAGCAGCACAAGCTCTTGCAGGAGGTGTAAACTGGGCATAAATAACTCACTGCTTAGGAGAGATTAAAGAGAGCCCCAAACTGGCATCTCACTTCCAAACCCATCTTATGGTTTTTGCTGCCCATGAAGCACACAGAGATGCTCAGGTGTTGAAGAAGATGCTACCCTGGTTGTGGCACAGTGTGAGACAGCTCTGAGAAGTGTTGGGGCACCAGCGAGGCCACTGTCACTGCGAGGGGAGCCAGGCTGGTGCAGGGACATCACCCCAACACGGACTTTGAGTTGGCCCAATGAGCAGAAGGAGAAACATCATGACCTTCTGACCATTCCCCGAGCTCATGAGCAGATGAAACGTCCTGCTGCTCTGATTTGAGGGGACAGAGAGGGGAGGGTTCGCTCTGCAGGGCAGGGACAGCCCCAGTGAGGCTGAGAGGGGGGGATGAGCCCTTTGTGCCCCCCTGAGCACCCTGCCTGTCTCTGAACAGACACTCCAGCCGTGCCTGGCAGCAGCAGAGCCCTTTGCAGGCTGTCCTGATGCTGCAGGTGGGTGGCTGGGGATGCACAGCCCCTCTCAGGGCAGCACTGGAGCTCTCCCAGCCCTTCTCCTCTCCCAAACCACACCGAGGCTCCAGCACAGCCAGAATTAAAGCTGCCACATCAAACTGCCTCGGCAGTGAGAGCAGCACTTTTCAGCTCATAAATTGGTTTATGACTTCTCATGGAGCCGTCAGAATAAAATAAATTTATAGACTGAAGACCAGCTTTTTAATGGAAGAGCAGTGATGCCGAGGGGCACTTCTTGGCACAGTGATTGGAGAGTAAACTTGACTGAACAAGGCACTCACATTGACCATGCAGTGGGAGGAATTGGGGTTAAATGTGCAGAAGTGCCAGCCAACCCATGACCTTTTCATTGATTTTTATTCCTTTTTATTGATTTTCATAATGTTCTTTGAGAAATTGTCAAAATGAACTTGCACATGAGAAACCTACACTAAGAATGAAAGCAGGAGGGAATATCTGCCTGGGGACAGTCCCCTCCTTGCAAAGGCAGCTGCTCCTCGTGCCTGCTTTGGATCCCCCTGCCCGTGCCAAGCAGCCATGGTTTGCATGTTCACTTATTCAAAGATGAGAAAAAATGGCATTTCAGCAATTACAAACCCAAAAGACATATGCTTTGTTGATGAAAGATCTGTCCATACAAATGTGACTCTTGATAATTAGATGTGCCCTTCTATCACGTTGGGAGAGACACAGAGCAGAGATTTAGAGGCGACAGAGGGAATCTAAAATTAGATTCACACCATAAGCTGCATTACTGAGGGGAAGTAGAATTTATTTTCTCCAGTGGTGAAGTCACTAATATTCCCACTGAGAGAATTTCTCCTGCAATACTTTGAGGAGATGGATTGTGTTTTAAGCCTTCCAGGGTGTTTGGTGCAAGGTGTTCTGTCAGGGATCGGCAAACCTCTCGAAATAGGGAAATTACCCACAGTTTGAGCTATTCATTTATACAGAATTCACAGAATCAGAATCATTAAGATTGAAAAAGATCTCTGTGACTGAGGCCAATTTTTGATTGATCATCCTCTTGTCTGCCCAGCACTCTCTACCTTAAAAACAGAAGAGTCTTGGAGCACTATCAGGAAAACCATCATCACTCCAAGGCTGATTCAGATAATTGGTTCCCCAATACTCCATTCTGTGCCACTCATTCCGTGGTTATGATAGTTTAAAGATGGGCACTGTCCCAGTGTTGCCTTGAAGGAAGGGCTTGTCTCAGAGCAATCTGAATTTATACAGGTTTTTTTCTGGATTAATACAGGAGCTTTGCACGCTACAAGTGAGACAAACAGGAAATCTGAGGAGAGAAATGCGGCCACAGCAAATGGAGCATTTAATTATTGCATCCTCTACCTGTGCTTCAGCTGCTTTTCCCCGCTCTCCCCTCTCCTGCAAGGGCTGCTCACTGTGACAGGAAACTAATTAGACTCAGAGCTCTCGTCAGCCAAGAAAGAAGGATCATTAATTTTGGTTCTCACAAAACTGTCCTGACTCACAGCATTTCCAGGCTGTGTGGTTTAATATCTGCTGATGGACAGTGTCAGATACAGCCCTTTCCTTCTCCTCCAGCCTCCACCACAATCAGTCTCTGGGGGAGCTTGGGGATGCTCAGGTGGCTGAGGAGGGTGACACCCCCTCCCAGTGCCCCCAGTCCCTTTGGAGCTCTGGATGTTGTGCCGTGCCAGAAACAGCTCCCAGCCCAGTGGTAGCTTCTTGTAGGAAAGCATTCAGTCCTGAATCCATAGTTAATTAATTAACGTTTAATGTGACATCCAGACAACAGGGAAATCCAATAGGAATTTGTGGTCTCATTGACAGATTTCAGCACATCAACCCATAAGGATTTTCCTTTACAATCTCCTATTTTAGCAGAAAATTTTAAGCAAAGGATAAAGCTGAGCTTGTTTGAGCTTCACTGAGCTTGGTTAGAGAATAAGGCTTTGCTAGGAAGAGGAATCTCTGGAAATTAATTATTTTTCCCCTAAAGTGACATGGATCAATCCAGCTTTCCCTCTGTTTAAGTCTGTGGTGGAACGAGTGGATTTGGGGAGACTTCACTGCAATTACACAACCCAGATGTGCCCACAAACACTCCTGAAAATCTGCCAGCTGCCTTAACAGCCTGTTTCTGTGTGGGTTGGTCAGAAATAACCCACATTTGTGCCTGGAAAGCAGCTTCAAAATATGTGTTTTTCCAAATTTAACATACCAGTTCATGTCCCCATCTCTGTTGCCTGTTGGCAGGAAGAGAATTCTCCCTGATGTCCATCCCTGGAAGTGCCCAAGGCCAGGTTGGATGGGGCTGGAGCAACCTGGGATAGTGAAAGGTGTGGAAATAGATGGTCTTTGAGGTCCCTTCCAACCCAAACCACTCTGGGGTATGATTCTTTGAGATGCAGTTTTCAGCTTTACCCCCAGTCCCAGGTGTGGTGATCACTCCATATTTAAACTTCTGCAGTTTCTTCTCACTGTCCCCAAGTCCCTGCCAGGAGGGGGGAGCTGGGGAGGGTCGGGCTCTGCTCCCAGGGAACAGGGACAGGAGCAGAGGGAGGGTCAGGTGGGACAGCAGGAGGAATTCTGCCCTGGCAAGGGTGGTCAGGCTTTGGCAGGGGCTGCCCAGGGAGGGTTGGAGTGCCCAGCCCTGGAGGTGCCCAAGGCAGGACTGGCCGTGGCACTCAGAGCTCTGGGCTGGGGGACAAGGTGAGCATCGGGCACAGGGTGGGCTCTGGGGGCTGGCAGGGCTTTTCCAACCTCAGGGATCCTGGGATTCTGGGATTCCAATTCCCCACCAGAAAGGGCTGGTTCTTTCCCAAGTATTATGTGCTCCAGCTGGGGATTTTCCCAGTGAAAAGTTTTTCAGAGACTTCAAGAGGTGAAGCATTTCCATCTCCTTGCAGTTAATGTGAACCAAGAAATGAGCTCCACCTCTTCAGCTGGGGTTTAAAGGAGGGTTTCTCACCCTGTCCAAGTGATTTGCATCTGGCCTCACGCTCTTAAACACAAGTAAAATGTTAAAAATTAATAGATTGCTTCTAATTTGCTCCCATGATTCTCCTGAACGAGACAAAATGTGGCTGATGGGACAGGGCTGGTGCAAAGTGACTCTGGTGCTGTGGGTCCCTTCCAGCTAAGAATGTTCTGTGACTCTGTGTGACACATCTCAGGGACCACAATACTTGAAAGAAATCCTATAATAAACTGGGGGCATGCCTTTAAAAACTTTAGTGATAGTAGTGAATGCCAGAGCTTGACTCACTTTTTAAATTTAAATATACCTTAATGACTTTTAAATACACACAATAATTTAATCTAATCACTGGAAGGTATTTACTCCTTTGAGGATTTTTTTCCCCGTTCAAAACCTGACATAAAAGATTTCCACAGCCGAGTCTGAACAAACAGAAACGTTTCACCTCATCCCATTACTGTGTTCAGTAATTAAACAACCAATTGCCTCAGATATAATGGAAGAAAAAAAAATCTAATTCTTTATGTTTCAGCCACCAGCATTTTTTTGGCAGCATTTCTCCACAAAGAATTAAAATAAAGTTAAAAAACCCTCCCTGAATTGCCCACTTAGGAATTGCTCAGTGTGAGCTCAGCCTTCACAGCAGAGTAAATTCTGCAGGGATTAAAACTCAGTTTAACTATAAATCCAGTACAAGAGCAACAGAGAGCTTGGCCAGAGGTGCAAGTGAGGCTTTGCTTTACACAATAAATTTTGTGTTCTCCTGCTCTACTGAGGCTTTGCCAGAAAGAAATGAAGGAAGAAAATAAGGAAAGAAAGGAAGAAAAAAAAAAGAGCAGAAGAAAAGCACAAGGGAAATTGTTCATATTTCACATATTTCATACTCAGCTCAGTAACACATACTAAAAAAAAAATCAATATGTACATGGAGAATAATTAATTTATCCACCCCCTTCCTGCTGTTATCCCAGTTACACTGCACACACTTCCATCAAGGCATAAATTATCTATTCCTATGAAAATATGTTAAACATGAAAATCTGTTTCCTGTTCCTTTTATTTGAGTTCTAATCCAATTCCTCCTGGAATTGTTTGCACTGGTCTGTGCAAACATTGAATAACAGTAATGGGGACTTGGAAAGGCAACAGTAAAACTGGGCACATCCTACATTTTGCATCCCCCCAGTGGATGGAAAGGAAGAGCTGCCAAAAGGCCCACCAGGTGCTCTGGCAAAGGACCCAAGCCCTGCTCACTGAGAACATTCAGGAGTTATTTCAAGACAATTTGTGAACAAAAGAATCAAAAATGGCCAACCAAGGTATTTGCATTAAATGATTCACCCACCTCTTACACCACTTCGGTCTGTGACTGCATCAACTGACTTCAATATAATATTTTCATAGTAAAAATCAGCCAGTTTTCATAGAAAATTTTATTTTCCCACTTATCTTCAAATCTTCCTCCCCTATGCTGTGGCTTTTTCAAAGCCAATGTCACAGTGTGGCCAAGCACAGGGAAATCAGGATTTCTTGCTATAAATTTCTCTCTCAGTGAAAGTCAGTGGCTCTCCTGTGGTTGTCTCTCTCAAGAGATACGTTTTAGAATCACAGAGTCATTAAAGTTGGAAAATAGATCCCAGATCATCAAGTCCAACCTTTGACCAAATCCCACCATGCCCACAAAACCATATGGAAGGTACCACAACCAATGCACCAACATGTGGTAAAATATAACTGATATAATTTTAAACTCAGCAAAATTGCAGCCATGTGACCTGGGGGATGTTAATATTCATATTTCTAGAATAGACTTGGCTTTTTTAGTCTCTCAAAAACAAACATTGTTCCGTAAAGATGTTTCTTAGGGAGCTTTCATTATCCTGGACAATAAATGGAAGTTTGATGCAGCAAATGCTGCAATCCAATACAAAAATAGATTTTTTCCACCAGCCCAGGGTGCTCCAAGTCCCATCCAACCTGGCCTTGGACACTTCCAGGGATCCAGGGGCAGCCACAGCTTCTCTGCCCAACCTGTGCCAGTGTTCTGGGAGGCAGGAGCAGCTCCTGGCTTTATTCCAGGCTTGGTTTGAGGACAAGTCCCAGCCCAGCCAGCCATGCATGACACACAGGTGATACACCAGGGACAGGTTCTGCTGCAGCAGCAGGAGCAGAACACAAGCTGAGGAGCATCAAGGCAGGAATTTCACTTAGACCTGAGGGTAGGTTGTGCTGGGCCGACTGCAGTGACAAGGAGGGTGGCTGAGAGATAAAGAGATCCATTACCAGGGTGAGAGGAGGGAACTGGGAAGGTACCAATCTATCATCTCTGTTTTGACTTTGTTTAAAGAAGCGGGGACGGATGGGTTGTTGGAAGCAGACAATGGCGCTGCAATTCCTTTAGCTCTATCTATAATGGCATCATGAATATGCATCTTTGGAGATTAAAGGACCCCCTTTCTCAGGCTCTGACATAAAATAAGCTCTGAATCTGATTATTTAAATTGTACTAAATTATCAATGCAATTATCAGCCAGACAAAACAAGTGGATTGTTATTCTGTGCGATTCTCTGTGAAATGAATGGGGAGAAACAAAAGGAAAGAGAAAACCATCTTAACCTTCAAAAGTGAGCTCCCAACCCATCTCCTCTTCTCCTTCAATATTCATCCCCTTCTTGCAAGGTGAAGTCTGTCATCCCCCAGCTCTCTGATTGTTATTTCTCTCATAAATATCTCTGGTTTTTAATATGTTTATAAGCAAAGGTTGTTCATTAAAGTGGCAGAGCAGTGTAGCATGGATGGATGGCACTGCTGGGATGGCTGGCCATGTCCTATCACTGCCACAACCTGCTGGGATTCATCTTTGACCTCTGTAATGTTTTGTGCATTAGAAATTGGGACACTTGTCCATGGAAACAAGTGTCTCCAAGGAGACTTGTTAGGCCATGCTTGCACCTAGCTCGTGGTGAAGGCCAGATAACACCAATCTGGTGCTGAGCACCAGATTCTCCCCAAAGACACCAGATTTCAACCTTCCAACGCACAGCACCTGTTCCTTCACCCCAAAATGAGCCCAAATAGAATCACAGAATGTTTATGGTTGGAAAAGACCTTTAAGATCATCAAGTCCAACCACCAACCAGCCCCACACCACGTTCAGCACTGACCACGTCCTCAAGTGCCACATCCACACTGTTCTTGAGCACCCCCAGGGATGGGGACTCCACCAGTGCCCTGGGCAGCTGTGCCAGGACTGGACAGCCTTTTCCAGGAAGAACATTTTCCTAATATCCATTCTAAACCTCCCCTGGCACAACCTGAGGCTGTCTCCTCTTGTCCTCTGGGAGCAGCCCCCAATCCTGCCCTGGCTGCAGCTCCTGAGGTTTCAGCACTTGGTGTCTGCTCTGCTCTCCCAGCAGTGGGAGCAGAGGCAGAGGCAGAGCCACAGCTCTGGCATGTGAATCCAGCTGTCTCCTGGAAGGTGAGTTAGCTCAATTCTTCCCTCCACCAGCAGGAATTATTCTTCTGCTGTGTCAGAGACATCAAGAGCAGAGAGACATCCACCATTTTAATGTTTCTGTAGATGCTGATCTCAATTAACCCCGTGTAAAGGAACTTTAAAGGGTGCTCTTCAAATGGTTATACACAAAGTGAGAGCTGAAACCTGTCAGGGCAGGGCTGGGCTGCCAGTAACTGTGATGAAACACACAGAGTGTGGCCACTGCTCATCTCCCACCTCACTTTAGGGGTTTGGCACGCCCTCAGAAAGCTCAGAATGAGTTATTTTAATTTGAGCTTTATGATGTATGAGACTGAAACCTCCTAATGTTAAACAAGTGTGTCATAAATCAGCACAGTTGCCCTGGGGAACATGAAAAGCCCCAGGGATTTGGGCCATCCCTGAGGCAGCTGGAGGGGAACAAGCACCACATGAAGTTTCCCAGGCTCTCTCATCCCATGGAATTTCCAAAGCTATCTCTGTTTCTACACTGGAGCCTCAGCCCTGACATTCCCATGGAATCACAGAATCCTTCAGGCTGGAAAAGACCCCTGAGGTCATTGGGACCAGCCCTTACTCCTGCTGGTGGCCAGCAACAGTGTCTGGAGCCTCCTCAGACCTGGCAACTGGTGGAATGAGTTAAACCTTTGTGAACTCTTCCCAAACTGTTCTCCCAGAGCCAGGGACTGGACATCTCATGGATGGGAGTTGCAGCCAGCCTGGCAGTGAGACTGGTGTCATCCCAGCCCAAAGGCCACCAGCCCAAATTCTCCACAGCTACTAAAGTACTGCTACTAAAATCTCCACTAACTTTTCTTCACATCAAAGAAAGTGTAACTGAGGTTATTTTCATAATTTGCCTAAAACAAAAACAAAAAAAACCCCAACGAAACAAACAAATCCCCACAAAACCCCACAGAAACAAAAACAAAAGCAAGCTGCCATCAGCTACAGCAGCTTTTTAAATGTATTTATTTAGTTTTGTGATATGGAAGACAATAAGCAGAAAGAAAGGAAGATAAAACCCTGCCAACATTAGCTGTGGCAACTTTATCAGCTAGTTCATTAGCAAATTCATTTCAGTGATTAAACCCAATAATAGGCCTTCAATAGAAACTGAGAGATAATGGTAAAAACTAATTGTTGCCAGCACATCCCTGTACATGAGGCAGTTTGGAGACAATGGGCTGATGCACCAGCTGGGTTCGGGGTGGGATGAGGTGAGGTTTGGGGTCCCTTCAAACCCAAACCATTCCAGGATTCTGTGATTTTATGGATTTCTGGTACCTCGACAGTCCCTCACCAAGCACAGAGGAGTCCAGGATTGCTCTGGAATTCACACCTGGAGACAAAAGGGCTCCATCAGTTCATTTCTCATATTGGTGCCTTTGAAAAACAGGGACTTGGGTGCTTAATTTCTTGCACGTTGGATTATGTTACTTGTTATTTTATTTCAAATGAAGAAGAGAGTGGCTGAGAGCATTGTCCAATAAAATAAACCCCCTGAGTGTCTCCCTGTGACTGTGGGGACCAGAATCCCGGAGCAGTCTGAGTTGGAAGGATTCACAAGGATCATCGAATCCAATTCTAAGTGACTGGCCCAACTGTTTCCTCTTTGGTAGCTCAGAGAGCTCTGCCCCTGCCTGGCCTTTGCCTTTATTGTGGAGGGGGAATTTCAATGTTTGGCTCTCAGGGATCGGGGACTGTCCCTGCAGGCACAGCCAGCCCTGCAGAAGTGCTGCTGTTCTGCACCGGGCTTTGTAACCCCCAGCTTGTTCATCACCTCTTTATTTCAGCTGCCCTTGGGTTCTAATTGACTATTTCTGTCTCTTTTCATGCTTGTTTGGCTGTTGTTAAGTAACTCGTTGTGAAAGCAAAGGATTAACAAATATCCTCGTTCCGGGCGTTCTTCGGTGATTTTAACAATGGTAAAAAGAAAAACACTCCAGGTCATCAAGCCGAGCATTGTCATCTCCACTTAAGAGTGTTTTAACCGGTTGTTAATGTATTGTTGCAAGTACATCCACAGCATTATATACAATAAATTAAAATCAATTCCCAGTGCACTGAGCTACATTGTGGGTTTTTTCAAATTTACCTTGAATAGGTGATACATTTACTGTCTTTGCACTCAACAAACAGGCATTATTTTCAGAGTTTCCCAGTCAAAACCCTTCCTAGATGTTTTAGCTGGTTCTCAGCACATCCTGAGCTGAGCCCAGGGACAGCACTCAGGAAGGGCTGGAGCTGTGTCAGGGCAGGGTCAGGTGGGATCTCAGGGAAAGGTCCTTCCCCCAGAGGGTGGTGGGCACTGCCCAGGCTCCCCAGGGCAGTGGGCACAGCCCCAAGGCTGCCAGAGCTGCAGGAGGGTTTGGATGATGGGACAGGGACAGGGTGGGATTGTTGGGGTGTCTGGGCAGGGCCAGAGTGATCCTTGTGGATTCCAGCTCGGAATATTCTATGATTCCATGATTCTCTGCAGGTCCAATTCTTTGTGTTTAACAGGGAGGAGAAACTGAGACCACGATCAGTTAAATTGGTTGGCAGCCAAAATGTGTCTGGGTGGAAATGCCTGGCTGGGAAATTCCCAAGGAAATCACCCCAGGCCAGTACCAGGTCAGTGCCCCCCATGCAGCACCCGAGCCCTGCCTGGGAAATCAGCTGGACAGACAGACAGACACACTCCTGCATTTCCCAGCCTTTGTGCAAACATGCCATGAACTGCCAAATGATGGCATTAAATCAGTTAGGAGCGCCCCCATTTCTCACCCCTGATGTCTGGAGCACTGTCAGGTATTCCAGAGGACTCCTGGCAAGGAGTTCATCATCAACATCATTCCAAGTGTGCTCAGCTCCATCCTGGGAATGTCTTCAAACACATTGGAGGTCGAGTTCCTTCAGCAATTTCAGCCCTGACAGTCTTTGCCACTGAAGCATGCACTGTAAATAAGGTGGGAAAAAAACCCCGGCCCATTTCTCGAAATGATCATGTGGGGACTTTTCCCTGGCTGGGATTTGAAGGGCAATGAGCATATTTGCATTATCTCAGCTCCCCACACCGTTCCATCCTGCAGCTCCAATATTTACAGTGTGCACTGTGCTGTGTGTTGTTCAACTCCTGAGCAGAAGCAATGACCCAAGAAGCTGGAATATGGATGAACTGGAATAAAACCAGGCTGGAGTAGCGTGTGCTGTGTTATCACAGGCAGCAGAGTGAAAATACAAGCAGTAACTCAATTCCCCTGAAGTGAATGTCAGGCTGTCCCTGACTCCCACCAAACTTCTCCCCACTGGCTCCATTTTCTACCCACATCATCCATATATTTTCTGTGATTCTGTGACATGTTTTTCCTGAAGTTTCCTCCTCTTTGAGATGAGGATGGAGGCAGCCACAGCGCTGCTCATTTAACCTGACTTGCTTTTCCTCCCTCAGCCTCTGTTTGGGATAAGGTTTAGGGCTGGGAGCTGAGGTGTTTCACTTGGGAACAGCAGCCTGTGTGTCATTTCACCAATATATGGGCTTTATTTGCACAAAGTGATCATGGAATTATAAAATCCCAGACTGGGACTTTAAAGCCCACCCAGTCCCTCCCCCTGCCATGGGCAGGGACACCTTTCACTAGCCCAGGTTGCTCCAAACCTCATCCATGAAAACAGGAAAGTTCCTAAAGTACAAAATAATTACTTTGTTTTCTGTGGAAAGACCTAAAATCTGTTTCTGGAGAGGGGAAAGCAGCACCCAGGGCTGGCTGCGATTTGTGGGATCCCTGGATGGGGTCCATGGAATGGAAAAATCCTCAAAAGGAGCAGGGATGGGGCATCAGTCTTGGAGCCAACTCAGTGCAGGTGAGTCCAGACAGAAAAAGACTATTTTCTTGTCTTTATTTCTCATTAAAGAATTATTTCTTCCCCCTATGCATATGAGTTTTGTTAGAGGATAAAATACCTTATTGAATTAAAGCAAGAAAAAAATGTATTTTTAATTTAGAATTTTTTATTTCCACTCTCTCTCTCTAAAAAAAAAAATCTATTCTTCATCCCTTTCAATGTTTCCTCAGGTAATACTGGTGCATAACAACACCCGTAACAGCTCCAGTGCTTTTATGAGGAGATGTTTTTATATTGACAGATATTTTAGTTCACTGAGCAGAATATTACAGTCTGTAGAGCTTTGATAGAAAAAGTAATGATAAAGCTATGGAAGAAATATATTAAGTTTCTTACAAGTAAATGACAGAGCTGTAGAAAATTAACACTGCTGGCACAAGATTGCCACATTTCTAATTTTCCCTTCTGCTCACATTCATTCATCAGAAAACACAGTTTGGGGAAGTACTGCAGTGTTATTTGGACCTGAGAATGGTCATCCAAACACCTCTAAGGGTTATGGTCTTTTTTTAATATCTGAGAAATAGAAAATCACTTAAATGTAATTTATTGTCTGTTTTCTAGAGCTTCGATTTTTTGATCTATAAGTATGTGTTATTTCTGTCTCTAATTCCCTTCAATACCTAATTCACTGCTTTGGAGACGAGCACAAATCCCAGGGAGACAGATGGGAACAATGCCTTGATTTGTAGGGAAAGGAAAATGAAACACTACAGATGGGAAGGAAAAGGAAGAGAAGTCAAGGATAACACATCTCTTGTGCTGAGTGATGAGGGAAAGTGGTCCCCACACAGGGCTGTTCCCCAGGGCCTGGGGACGAGTGTCCTGCTGTGCCCCAGGTGCCCTCCCCAGGCACAGCGATGCTCCTGGAGTCTGTCTGATGGAAAACAGCAACTCTTCCCCTCCCAGGGATGGCTGAGAAGGGGAATCTTCTCAGCCCTACCAGGGTGGTCATTATTGACACTCCCAGCGAGGAACTGGAGAGGAGAAGGGGGTCAGAGCTGGAGCACAGCCCCCTGCACCACCCCACAGGGTGACACCAGCACCAGCCAGATGGGAGGGGGAGGAAGAGAAAAGGTATTAATGCCTGAAAACTGGGACATTGGGGTGGTCAGGAAAAGGGGGGTTTTACGAGGACGTGTGGATGTGGCACTTGGGAACAGGGGTTAGTGATGAGCATGGTGGTGATGCACTGACAGCTGGACTTGAGGAACTTAAAAGTCTTTTCCAGCCTTAATAATTCCATAACTCCATGATTCCATGGTGTGCTAAAAGGTGAACAACCAAAAATAGTGATACTATCCACCCTACTAAGAGAAAACCCCAGGAGATGGTTGGGTACAATGACCCAATATTTATATTTCTAAAAAGCCCGTGACTTTAACACCTAATAGAAAATATGAGCAGTTTTTGGAACTCTGAGAATTGGTTTCAATGCCACGATGGCTCGTGGCTGTTGGGCCCATTCCAGAGCCCAGGCTCTGCTGTTTACACAGCCCTGACTTGCAATCTGTGTGAGATCAAGGCTCTCAGTCCTATCCCTGTGGATTCCTGGCAGCTCCTGCCCAGCTGCTGAGCATCTGCTACAGCCAGTGAAGCAGAGAGTGAAACTGAGACATTTCAGCTGGCTCTGCTTTGGATCCTGTGTTGTTGGGAGCCTGGAGCAGCTAAACCCTGGGGATTCAGGAAAGGACTGAATTCTTTCTTGTTAGAAGGTGCACTCCTTGAATTTAGAGCCTTGGAACCGTGGAGTGGTTGGATGGATGTTGGCTCAGTGTTGATGAGCTCGGTTTGCACCTCACCTGCTCCTCCTGGAACCCCCATCTCCTGGCCCTCACTCTCATGTTATCACAGGACCCCAGAATAGCTGGGGCTGGAGGGGACCTCTGGGGGTGTGAGGGTGCCTGTGGGGCTGAGGAGCAGCAATGCAGCTCCTTCACAGAGAGAAAGGGATTACAGAAAAGGTCAGAAGTCCTGGTAGTGAAATATTAGACAACAGACTAATAAAAGGAATTGAATTCTCAGGAAAAAAAGCAACAGAAGAATATGGAAATCAGAGACTCTGACCTTTAAAATGTGAACTTTGCAATGCCAAAATCAAGCCGTGTGGGAGGGCTCAGCATCCAACACGAGCATGATTAAATGTTTTGCCAACGAGCAGCTTATTTTGACTTCCTGGCACAAACTCGGGCTCAGTGTTTGCCTTCCCTGGTGGAGCTCAGCAGGCACAAACTCAGGATGAGTCCAGGGCTGGAAAAAGAGGGATTCAGCCCAAGCTGAGTGTTCAGTGCACTGCCCAGTGCTGGAGGCAAAAGGCACAGGGAGCAACTCTCCAAGTCAGGGACAAATCAAGTCACTTTTAACTCATTGAAATAATTTATGCAGAAAAGGCTACAGTGGCTGTCCAAACTGGAAAGAAATCTTCCATAAATCACATCTGTACTGCTGTCTGTGTGCAGTAAAAGAGTAGTGATCAACAGGAGTTTGAAAACCATAAAGCCCATGTAGGTGTTAGAACTGGTGTACAAGGCAGAACTGGACCCCTGTCACTGCTCTCTGGGGCTGCAGGTGCCCTAAACCTGTGCTGAACTCACGAGTTAAAGGGCAGTCAGAGATTAGGAGTCATTTCTTCACTCTAAGAATATTCTATTTTTGGAATACACACTACTTGATCCAACAACAAATCCATTAGGAAAGGGATGGTCAGTTAATTCACTTTGTAGTTTATCACAGTGGTTAGAAATGCTCAGCTAAAGGAGTACAAAGCCACTGTCTGGAACTCCCAAATCCATCTGTTCCTCCAGCAAAGACTTCCCAAATTTCTCTGGGTAACCTCAGCTTACAGTTCTGAGACATAATAAAGTTTTACACTTTCTGCCACCTGCTAAGAAATGCTTTCATGAATTAATGGCAAAATTGACCTTTTCCTTTGTCTGCCACAGTGTCCAAGTTGGAAATCTTTTGGTTTCAGGGTTCTTTTGTAGAATTATGAACATTCACAGTCTGAAACAGTTCCTGCTGTATCCAAGTGTGGCAGGAAGATTCCAAGGCTTCTTTCCAAGCCACGATCCAGACCCAGCGAGGCAGATCAATCAGAGGCAGATCAATCATTGAGTCTGGCTCTGAGGATGGGAATTGGCACTCCTCGTGGAACTGGGAACAGTCAGAGAAGGGAAGAGAGGAAACAGAAGGGATGGAATTCATGGGACTCAAACAGGAAAGCAAGAGGAAGGAATAGAAGTCCTTTGGCTCACGATGCCCCTGTGGCAGGGGCTGCCCTTCTCACTTTGTCCAGCAGGATAAAATCACATTTGTGGGGTGTAGATAATCTTAAATGAACAAATACCAGACCAGTTTTCCATAAAATCCGTAATTTGGGCTACCAGTGCAAAGCTGGCTTGCCCTGACTGTGGAGTTTGAGCTTTGCTGCCAGCAATCAGAAGAGGGAAGGGATCCCAACCTTCCTCTGAAAGCCCCTTCCCAACAGCATGTGGCAAGAAGGGTACAAACCCCCTAACTATCCTTGGAGAATGCCCATCTGACCAGCACAGATCCAAAGGCCTGGGGAAAAAATATAAAAAGAGATAAATCTGACCAAAAATTAAAGTGATTTTAACACAAACAACACAAATCAGGACATACCCAATCCTGGGAGTGGCACACCTGGTGGGGAGGAAGTTGTAGATTCAGGATGGGTATTTAAAGAGGTTTCAATTTAATACCTGGGACATGATAGCATGGAAATTATGAAAATAATTAAAGTAATAATAAATAATAATTTAAATTACAATAATTATACATATTTACATGCTGAGCAGGGTCATCTCAAAATTTGTCTTTATTTGTCCAGTAAATATGCCATTTTAAAGAATAACAAAGCACTGTTTGAGCTTTCCCCAAGAATGTGCATGGTGGGAAGGCGGGTAATGGAGAAGGGAAGAAGTTTTGAAGTAGAAAACTAGCATTTTCTGCACTATAGAATATATTTTTGTGACTGTGGAAGAAAACAGTTGCTGCCTCGATGCATTTGTTGCCCAGCATCCTGGGGCAGGTTGTGGGCTGGGTTCTTGGGGCTGGTCTTGGCCCTTGTCCTGGTCCTTGTGCTGGTCCTGCCTCCCCCTCCCAAAGGAGGGGCTGCTGTGGGACTGCTTTGTTATGTGTCAAAGAGCAACAAAAGGGAAATTTCCTCTTCAGGCTGCAGAAAATCAATCACAGAGTTAAGAGAACCACAGCAAGCACTGAGCTTACCTAATTCCTTGGAAATTGTGCTCCAGAAATCCTCCATCCCCTCTCTGATGGTGATGGATGGCACCTTCCTTGCTGAGTGATCCCAGCACAGTCTGAAGGCCTTTCACCAGGACCACTGTCTGGCTCAACCAGTTCATTCCTTTCTTTCTCTCTTTCTCCTTTCCTTTTTTTTTTTCTTCCTTTTTCCCCAACTACAAATCAACTGTTGGTTATTTATCTGCTATTTCATATTTACACAAGAATGAAAGAAGTATTTTTCCCCTCAAGCAGATCAAGGCTGGAATAACAACCTTGGAAAGGTCAGCATCCATTGGGTCTGTTAATTGAATCTGCCTTCAGAGCCACAATGCCAATCCTTCAAGGGCAGGAAAGGGCAGGGCTATAATAATAATGGGAGCAAATGTCTTTGCAGGAACTGGGATTGATAGTGGATGAGGACGAGCCAAGTGCAGCCTCTGCTTCAAATCTTCTCCCAAGAAACCATCAGCCCTGCACAATGTTGTCATTTTTCTCAAAGTAAATGGGTCCAGGAGGTTTTAATCCTCTAGGGCTGGTCCCAAGGGTGTAAATTATCCCTAATGCTTCCATCATTTACAGCCTGCTCAGGCCCCAACACAAAGATCCTCGAGGAGTTTCAAATATTTGATTAAAATTGGTTGTATGCTTTGACCGTGCATGAAATATCAAATATTTTAGATATCCCTGACTGTGCTGGGCTGCCAAAGGATCTCTGAAGGGAAAAGGGGAGAAAACCCATTGGATTTTGTTTAGGGCAAAGGAGCCTGACCCTCCTGGCTCCCCCCTCCTGTCAGGGAGCTGCAGAGAGGGAACATCTCCTTCATCTCCTTGTCCAAGCTCAGGTTTTGTTCCTGCCAACCAGTTTTTGCTGCACTGAGACCTCATGAAGGATCTCTGTAAGAAACAGCAACCATTTAACTTGGAAATGAACCTCCAGCCAGCAGAGTGGGGCCTCCTGCTAAATCTGTCATTCCAACAAACTTTAACTCAGTCAATGCAAATTATTTGGGGAGGTTGTTGATGGAAGAATTTGATTATTTGGGGGTTATCAGGGGAGTTTTTATGTTAATTTATCTGGGCACGTTATTACTCTTAGGGACCCAGAATTGCAAACATCTCATAAATAATCTGAGCCTCTTAAATAAATTCCATTGACAAAAACATGGCTCTCACTAATAAATTGTTGAAGGACAGCGACTGGATTAAGATAATACTTGGGCAACAAACATATTAATCCTTCAACAAGAGAACCTAAATATTTCCTTTTTGTTTTATGCAGAAGAGACCACGAATGGCTGATTTCTTGCATAACAATTTGGTGTTTATTTTGGGGAAACGAGCAGAGACGTGCAGATGAGCAATGGGACAGATCCATCTCAAACCAGGAGACTCCGAGCACCGAATCCAGCACTGACTCCTCACCTCTCCAAGGCTCCCAGGCTCTCTCACCTGAGCAGTGACATTGCCAAAACCCCAGCACTCTTTCTTTTCCATTTAATTACAATTACTGCATAAACGATTTTAAAATATGATCTTTTTCCTGCTTTAACTAAAATATAATCTATTGTAGGTCTCATTTTATTTTCAAACACCCACTGAACTGCATGAACAGTTTGTTGTTTTCCATTAAATAAGGCAAATAATTTCATTCATCTAATCCTAATATCAAATTTTAACACAATTATTACACTTGGAAAAGAATAACCCCTCCTTCCTTCCCTGCATTCTGCATCACTAAGTAAAATGATGAAGACACATCCTGAATATCCCTATTGCAGGTGTAGGAAAGCAGGGGCTCTGTCTCTAATTCCTGTTTCCCTGACACCTGATGGATATTTAAGCTGTCACCTGCAGTGCAGGAGCCCTAGCAGTGCCTGCTGTGCATCACTCACCACTAAATCAGGGGCTCCAGGCACCTGCAGCTTCTTGTCAATGTGTCAATCAACTGTTATTTTATTATTTCCCTGCCCAGACTCTTCATTTATCCATTTGCAGATTCAGGGGTTTTACAAGGGGTGACTGAAGGAGCCTCTCCCTGTTTCCCTGTCTCTGTGCACTGAGTCAAGGGGTGCATGTGGCCCATTGAAACCCCAAGGAAAATCCCAAGGAGGGAAACAAGTGCCTTCATCCCAGAATTATAATCACAGGATCATTCAGGTTGGAAAAGACCCAAAGACCATCAAATCCAACCTGTGCCCTGTCACCACCTTCTCCCCCAGCCAAGGGCACTGAGTGCCAGGCCAGTCCTTCCTTGAGCACAACTCAGTCTCTTGGAGCTCTGATTGAAAACTTGTTGCTCCTTTGGTTCCCCCTGTGTCCATAATGGGTTAATGTCATTCTGGGCTAGACCAACCCCTAATTCAGACATGTTCCCCTTTCCAAAAAAATAATATAACACTTGGATTGAGCTAGGATAAGAAACAGTGCTTAAAACAGCCAACTGTAACATTAGGGATTTAAAAAAACCCCAAAAAGTCTGGGTTTGGGACCCACAATGATGGAAATCATAACAAAATGAGGAGAACCACTGTGAATTTTTGGGCAAAAGCAAACACAGTGGCTTTCCTCTCCTTGGTGGTTCCACACCAGGTGAATTCCAAAGCCCCTGTGAACCTTTCCTAGTTTTACACAACATTTAGCCCTGGGAGCAGCCCTGGATATTGTGTCCCATTTTTTCCCCTCAGCTGGTCCTTGGACACCCCTGGTTGACTGGGGGATGAACACTCACAGCTGGCATTTACATTCACTGAGGTTTTGTGAAGATCAGAGCCCGGGGCGACCCTAAATGTGCATTTCTGTGCCAAAGTGTTATCTCCCCTCCCTGCCAGGTAGAGCCCAGAGGTGACATCTCCCCCTTCCACGGGCTCCCAGACCGATGGCACAATGAACAGCAACACAACATTAAGCACCAGATGAGCTTCGCTACAGTCAACCCATAAACAAGAGCAGCTCCTCTGGATTACAGATATCTGCAGGTAAAATGTAATCTTGCAAAGCAGTTTGGCCTTCAGAGGGGAAATGAAGGAGTCACACTGCAGGGCTTTGATGGGCAGAGATTCTTCCTGGCATTAAATGTTTTCCTTTAGAAGCAGATGATCTCAGACCCTGCACAGGGGTTGGTGTGCACACAGATGGATGAACTGGGGGCTCTGCATGATGAGTAAAACCAGGGTCTTTGAACCAAAATAGGTGAACTTAATCCCAGAATGTTTTGGATTGGAAGGGACATTAAAGCCTGTCCAGTGCCACCCCCTGCCATGGTCAGGGACACCTTCCACCAGCCCAGGGTGCTCCAAGCCCCGTCCAACCTGGCCTGGGACACTCCCAGGGATCCAGGGGCAGCTCCAGCTCCTCTGGGCAGCTTCCTTCCTGGAAGTTTCCTTTTCAAAGAACTCTGATTAAGGAGAAAAATACTGGGGTTTGTTTCTGTGAGTGTGTTGTGGTTGCTTAAAGTTGTTTCACATAAGACATCTGGAGGACACTGAATAGCTTTTCTTTTAAGTGTAAACCTGAATTCAAAGGTGGCCACAACCAGACAGGAAAGAGGAGTTTGGTGCACAAAGAAATGACAATTCACATTACAAATGATAATGTTCATACTGGGGAATTTGTTCTCTTTCCCAACATTGTGCTTGAGTTGTTGAGCTTCTGCTGAGAGTTTCTGCATTGACAACCAAGAGACATAAGAACAAACAAATGCAAAATGCTCAAATAGAAATATTATGGTTTTCTACCTTTTAGATCCTGATCTTTCCCTTAATGTTGTTAAATGGAGCCTGGAGGTCACACGTCTCCATTCCCACTCCAATTTCCCCATTGTTCAACATAACAATGATCTATAGACTTGGAGCTTTGTCAGGACTAACGACCAGGGCTAATGACACGCTGATAAATCGTTAATGCTTTTTCTATTGTCACCCTGACAGTTCCCCCAGAGTTGTTTTCAATGTCAAGCTTTCAGTGGGGCTGGTGAAATATCCTTAGCCCGAGTTAAGAAGATGCATTGCAGCTGCTTCTCCCCATCCATTATGCCAACACTGTTCACAGGCAGGAACAATACTATTTATTCTGAGGACAATTAATAATTAGAGACTGTCGGAAAGGCCAAGGTAGGGGATTTTAAAAACTGTGAAAACCCGTTCACTGAAGACACCCAGTGAGTGCAGAGCTGTGCTGAGCATGGCCCACATGGACATTTCAGCCAAAATACAGAAGATGATGCTTTTATAGAGTCCCAGGATCCCTGAGGTTGGAAAAGCCCTGCCAGCCCCCAGAGCCCACCCTGTGCCCGATGCCCACCTTGGCCCCCAGCCCAGAGCTCTGAGTGCCACGGCCAGTCCTGCCTTGGGCACCTCCAGGGCTGGGCACTCCAACCCTCCCTGGGCAGCCCCTGCCAAGGCCTGACCACCCTTTCCAGGCACAAATTCCTCCTGCTGTGCCCCCTGAACCTCCCTCTGCTCCTGTCCCTGTTCCCTGGGAGCAGAGCCCGACCCCCCCAGCTCCCCCCTCCTGGCAGGGACTTGCAGAGCCACAAGGTCNATTAATGGGGTTGTGGTGACCCAGGGGCAGGATGTGGCACTGGACCTTGTTGTCCCTCACCCCACTGGCCTCAGCCCATCACTCCCATGGATCCAGCCTGTCCAGATCCCCCTGCAGACCCTTCCAGCCCTCCAGCAGATCCACAGCCCACCCAGATTAATGTCACCCACAAACTGAGAGTGCACTTGATCCCCTTGGTCAGATCATCAATAAAGCCATTAAACAAAACTGAAGGAAAAGGACTTTAAGAAAAGGGAAAATATATTATTTCTGTTCAAGTGCTGGGTGAAGACTTGTAAGGCCTGGGGTACTTCAGATGCAGCTGATTAAGGAACACGATTTTTCACTTTGTCCAGTGAAGAACAAACACACACAGAAGACACTGATATTCTCATTAAAGCTGGAGTGCTAATTAAACTAATTACACACATGAGGCTGGCAAATTGCTGGAGCCTCACAGTCAAAAGAGCCTCACATAATTCAAAGGGCCAATGATTTTTTAAGCATAAAATTGTTGGGAAAAGATATGTAAATGAAATGGAACAATCCATTAGCAAAAAAATATTGTCTTACTTCACTTAATACAAGGCTGGTTTTAATGTCAAGCTGGTAATTTTTCACTCATACGGGAAGTAACATTAATGTTGCACTAGAAACAGCAGAGTTCATAAATACCTCTTTCCTGACCTGTTCCACTTCCCTCAAATTTGGGATACCAATAACGAACTCTTGTTTGATAAGAGCAAGTCATCATTTGGTGAGTAGGTATTTATGTGTTGGATGGGACTAAGCAGCAGAAATAAATTAAAATGTAACTTTACCAAAGAGAGAGAAATTATAGAACCATGGAATCACAGAATTCCAGACTCGTTTGGGTTGGAAAGGACCTCAAAGCCCACCCAGTGCCACCCCTGCCATGGTCAGGGACACCTCCCACCAGCCCAGGGTGCTCCAAGCCCCGTCCAACCTGGCCTTGGACACTGCCAGGGATCCAGGGGCAGCCACAGCTTCTCTGCCTAACCTGTGCCAGGGCCTGCCCACCCTCCCAGCCACCAATTCATTCCCAATATCCCATCTATCTGTGCCCTCTGGCAGTGGGAAATCGTCCCCTGGGTCCTGTCCCTCCATCCCTTGGAAATAGTCTCTCTCCATCTTTCTTTTAGCCCCCTTCAGGCACTGGAAGGCCACAGTCTGGTCACCCCAAAGCTTCTTTTCTCCAGGCTGAACAAACCCAACTACTTAGAAGGAGAACATTATTTACACATGCAAACAGTTGGGCCAATTTAGAAATACCCATCTCTTTGTTTGCTCCTGGTGTCCCTGTCACTGAGCCCATCTCTGCCTGGGTCACACCCCAGTCAGCACCTGGGCACGCAGCTTTGCTCCTCTGTGCTGACTGGAAGGAGAGAGCAAAGCCATTTGTGTGGAGCTGCAACAAAAGCCTCCTTCTGGATGGATGTTTTTACCCAAATCCCACTTTCTTTCTGTGCTCAGCGTGCCCAGAAATTATTCTCCTACAGAGTAACTCCATCAGTTGCAAAACCCCATTCACCTGTTTCCCCCAGCTCTATAAATTCAAGCAAACCCTTATTTCACTTCAATTGATGTCAACATTATATATTTCTTAATGCCTGTAATGTATTAGTTCCATGTATAACACAGAGGCCCATCTGTTTTTGCAAACAGTGTGGTTTTACACCGAGTATTTTATATTCAGAGACGTAGATCACTTACATTTATATTGCACAGAGGAAATTTCCATTTTTCTACTGTTTACAAGCTGTTTTCTGTTTATGAGAACATCTGTAAAGGAACCTGGAGTGAAAAATGAGCACACGGAGTTTAGAAAAGCTTGGGAGAAGTTTTCTAACCATTCCCACTTATTCCTACTTACTGAGTGAGCTTCAACTAGGAAGAAACTTGTTCCTCAGAGGGTGTGGAACAGGTTGGGCTGAGAAGCTGTGGCTGCCCCTGGATCCCTGGAAGTGTCCAAGGGCAGGTTGGACGGGGCTTGGAGAACCCTGGGCTGGTGGGAGGTGTCCCTGCCCATGGCAGGGGTGGGATGAGATGGGCTTTGGGGTCCCTTCCCACCCAAACCATGTGGGAGTTCCATGATTCTATGGATATATCAGCTCTCTTAAGGGGAGGTGCTGGGGAAAGCCACAGTTAAGAGGCAGCTCCAAAGTGACCCAGGGAGAAAATTGGTCAGTTCCTGCCTTTTTGGTGTTGAGCACTGAGCAGGTCCCCAGAGACTGGACAATTATTTGGTTTACTCCAGCACTGGAAAAACAGCCCCATCAAGCAGCTCTGCTATGGGTGTCTATAAGCTCACTGTCCAGGTGAGGCTGTATCTGCTTAATTAGTCTGCTAATGAGGAGTTATGCCTTTCCCCCCTTGGCACATTACCTGGAGTCCCATGTGGGTGCTGCCACACCTCTTGTGCTCCAGATGTTGCCAGATGTGCACTCCTTGCCTTGCAAACCAAGCCCTTGCTGTAGGAATATGGACTTGAATGAAATCCATTCACGTGTAACGAGTCAGCTCCCAACCTCTGGATTTCCACCCTGGGCAAACCCATCAGACAACTTATCAGCAGCTGGAAAAAGGAAGGGAAAATGATGGAAAAGCTGATAGACCCCTTAAATGAGTGTAACAACACCACTGGGCCCCATCATAACGATCCCTATGACTTCCAGGTTGTATTTTGCCCCTTTTCCCAGTGATACCTGAGGTTAAGCAGAGCAAGGATGACACTCAGCACTTTCCAGAGAGAAAAAATACACAAAAATTCCCCTGTAAGCGATTTTTCTTTTTCCTATCAGAGGCAGCAAAGACAAGGCATTCTTCTGGAAATGGAATTTCATCCTGGGTGAATGTGACTGCGAGTGGTTAAAGATAGTGTGTGGTTATAACTGCAGGAGAAATTGCCCCTCTATCTCTCCATTCCTCCTTGACACGTTTCCAAAAGAACATTCATATTTCTGTTAAGACATTTCAAGACTTGACTGCTGTGATGCCACTATTACTCTTCCCTTTCCTTTAATTATTTTCTCCCCTATATGGCAATTTGTTTTCCCCAACTGATAAATATCATCAATTTAAGGAATGTTACCATAATATAAGTCCATGAATATATTTAGCATATAGAAAGTGTGTTCTGCCTTCGTCATTATAATAGAAATACAACTTGATTTATAATATTATTCTCCCCTACAATCAATTCATTTTTGCCAATGAAAAACCTGCAGGTGTGGAAAAGGGAAATGATAGGATTTGCCAGTATTGGTTTTATCTTTTCTTGCTTCAGACTCTCTGTGGCTGTGCTGGGGTGGTGGGGAGGGGCCCTGCAGCCACAGCCCTCACAGCCCAACCTTGGGCTCCACAAAGGTTCAAGCACAGATTGGCTGCAGGGCTGGGAGGGAGGAGTGGTGAGAGACACATCCCATATGTCCTCAGACAGCTCTGCAGGGACATCTGAGCATCTCTGAGACACCACCACACTCCTCCTGGTGCAGTTTTGGCAGTGGGTGAGATGTCCCTTTCCATCCACTCTTGACCATTGATCTTCTCTTGCTTAGTCAGTGGAAGATGTTCCTGCTCAGCGTGTGATGGCTGGACCAGATGACCTTTAATGGTCCCTTCCAACCAAACCATTCCATGATTTTATGATTTATTGCAAAGCAGGCCAGATTAGCTCCACATGGAGGGTGGGCAGGCCCTGGCACAGGGTGCCCAGAGAAGCTGTGGCTGCCCCTGGATCCCTGGAAGTGTCCAAGGCCAGGTTGGACAGGGTTTGGAGCACCCTGGGCTGGTGGAAGGTGTCCCTGCCCATGGCAGGGGTGGCACTGGATGGGCTCTGAGGATCTCTTTCCACATCATCCTCATGGTTACATTTTTTCCTTTAAAAATGGTAGAATTTTCCTCTCAATTGTATATTTTTTAACACACCAGAGATGCTGCCACTTGCTGCCTTTTCAACTCATTTTGAATGCTTGGAAGGGATTTAAAGTGCTTTTCAATGTGTATTTTTGTTATTATCCCTTTTCCAGCAGCCTTTTTACACTGACTATATCCCGGAGTGATGTGGATGGATCAGGCAGCAGGTACTGCATGATGCTGTCAAATTGTATAAAGCACTGTAATTTTTGCTAAAGAAGTACAAATCTTTGCATTTTTTATGTATCCCACATCTATTTTCTTATAGAATAAACACCTCCCAGACATGATGTGTTTTTGATGTAGGCACGCCCAGGAAAAGATCTCCTTGCTGTGCTGGCCCCCTGCTCGTGCCTGCCCTGCTCCTGCCCTTGACTCCTGACTTTTGCCCCAGGTGATGCTGCACAGCCCTGCCTGTCCATGCCCAGGTGGCACCAGGGGCTGTGGCCACAGGGGGTGACAGATCATGAATCATGGAATTGTTTGCAAGGACTTCAAAGCCCACCCAGTGCCACCTCTGCCATGGGCAGGGACACCTCCCACCAGCCCAGGGTGCTCCAAGCCCCGTCCAACCTGGCCTTGGACACTCCCAGGGATCCAGGGGCAGCCACAGCTCCTCTGCCCAACCTGTGCCAGGGCCTGCCCACCCTCCCAAACCCCAATTCCTTCCCAATATCCCATCCATCCCTGCCCTCTGGCAGTGGGAAGCCATTCCCTGTGTCCTGTCCCTCCATGCCTTGTCCCCAGTCCCTCTCCAGCTCTCCTGGAGCCCCTTTGGGCACTGCAAGGGGCTCTCAGCTCTCCCTGGAGCCTTCTCCAGGTGAACCCCCCAGCTCTCCCAGTCTGTCCCAGAGCAGAGGGGCTCCAGCCCTGGAGCATCTCTGTGGCCTCCTCTGGCTCTGAAGGTGTTTGGCAGTGCCAGGTAATGTGATTTACAGTGGGTGTGTTGGGTGGAAATTCTTTCAAAATGTTCTTTCAGCTCCTCCTCTTCAATCTCATAAAAAAAAATAAAAAAAGAATCATGACTATAACACTTATTTTCTGCACTCCATCCTAATCAGAAATTACAACCAAACTCTTCACCTCCTTTGACCATTCTAGTTTTGTTTCAGCCTCTCCTGCTCCAGGATTTATGTACTATCAGTTATTAAAAAACAATATCCCCTTCTGATATAAATATTCACTGGCTGCCACTTCTTTTGTCTGCACAATAAATATGGCCATGAAGCTCACCAGGAAATTAAAGCCCAGCCCGAAGCTGCCTGTCCTTGCATGATGGACTGCAAAGGAACTGTGTCCTGTGGGGATTATTGCAGTCCCAGAACATCATAGTTCTTGTATCTAAACATCAAAATATGTTTTCTTCCCCTTTCCAAACAGCAGCACACTTATAAATTTTCTAATGGATTTTCTGTTTAGCTGTCACTTCAGCTGATCCAGCAGACAAAAATACAGCAGCAACATTCACTTATTTTGAAAGTACCTGAATGTTCCCAAAGTTGTTTGAATTGGGTTTGATGGTGTGAGACGTTCAGTAACAAATTGCATAACAAGCTCTTTCTTTCAAACTCCTTCCTGTTTTCCATTAGGACAATTATCAGTGCTGGGTGGGGGGTTAAAAAAGCCATTAGAGCCATTGTTCCAAGCAGGTTTTCAAATTTAGGGAGAACAAAGCCATGCAGTTGGAGATGCCTCTTCCCTTTTGTTTCCTCCCACTCCCTTCAGCTCTGGCTGAGCCATCAATCACCCAAAATTGGTGTTTTCTGCCTCTCCGTTGTGTTCTTTAGGGAGCTGGTGAACACAAGGCAGGACGGGGCTGTTGGACATGTATAACACAGTTATTATTCTTATTATTCTTCAAACAATCAAGATGCACAATTATCACAAGTTTGTCCTTTGTTTGGAACTGTAGCTCCCGCTGACAGACTCTGTAGAGCTGTGAGCTGCTCCTCTCCCAGGACAGGGCAGGTGGAGCCCACCCTGTGCCCGATGCCCACCTTGTCCCCCAGCCCAGAGCTCTGAGTGCCACGGCCAGTCCTGCCTTGGGCACCTCCAGGGCTGGGCACTCCAACCCTCCCTGGGCAGCCCCTGCCAAGGCCTGACCACCCTTGCCAGGCACAAATTCCTCCTGCTGTCCAACCTGAACTTCCCCTGGCACAATTTGAGCCCTTTTGCCCTGGTCCTACCTGAACCTTCCCAGTTTTATCTGGTCCAGGTTAAAGATGGCACCTCCTGCCAATGAGCCGAGTCCTGCTGAGCTCTGTGCCCACCCCAAGTCACAGAAAAGCAATTTCCTGCCACTGTTTTTTTGGGAAACGAGCTCCAAAGCTCTTGGCATGTTCTTTCCCATTGTTCCCTCACTCTGAGGCAGGACAGTGGTCCAGCCTGAGAGCCAGAGCGGTGAGGAGGATAAAAAGGGCTGTCTGTTCCCGGTCCATCAGCAGCCAAAGCGCATTAATCAGCGTCAGCAAAGCTGCTCTGGCTCCCAGCCTGGCCTGGCTCCAGCCTGGGCTGGGCTGGGGGATTGCTTTGGGATAGATTAGCTCTCAGCTTGTCTTTAGCTGTCTCGCAGGGGAATTATTGGGCTATAATACGCTCTGTAATTACCTGCTCACAGGGGATCTTTTCCACTCAATGCACACCATGGAAATGTATGGACAAGCATTAAGGGTGCAGGGACAGATACGCATTTGACCTTCAAGTGCTCGCCTTTACAATTCAAAAAACTTCCTTCCAGCACAGCCTTTCAAGGGCTGTGTCAATTCTGGAGTGCCCTGATGTGGCAGGACATGTGGAGCAGCAAAGTTTCTGCTCTGGCTGTGCAGAGCACAGATCAGTGAGATGTAGAACAGCTCCAGTGACAGTCGGTCATGGACTCGGGCAGGCAGGGAAGGGGAGGAAAAGCAACATTTCTGACAGCCACAGAACGAGGGCACATGCAGGAATTCCAGTTGTTTGTGCTCCTCCCTGTACCCCTTTCCACTGGCAGCTGAGGAATTTGGCTCCCTCCTGAACGCTGCAGAATCCCCTTGGGGGTGAAGACAAAGGTGGTGCCACGTCAGGGTGCACCTTGCACTCTACAGATGTGAGAAGGTGTTGGGAACACAGGAACCAGAAGGAAATCATGGAACCCTGGAAGGGATAGATAAATTCAGATGCTTTTTCTGGATGATCTGTCTAAGGCTTTTTTATTCTTTAAGACAAAGGTAATGTTGTCTAGGGGGAAATAAAAAAAATATATATATAAATTGTAAAAAAAGTAAGGATTTTAGTATATTTTTTAAATTCTGAAGGATTAGAAAGGGAAACATTCCAGTTATATTTTTGCCACTCTGGTGTAGCCAAGCCTTGAACCTCCAGTGTTAGGGAACCCAAGAGGTCTATAAAGAGGATTTCTAGCCACGGTTCTCTCAGCTCTGCTGCTCCACAAATCCATCTGTGTATGGATTCCCTCCTGGCTGGACCTGCCAAGTCCAAACCCCAAACTGAACAAGGACATAATCCCCCTCCCTCCCCACCACCATCCCCGTTCCACATCCTGGAGGACCGGGAGAGTTGGTTGTTGTGTTTGGGCACTCATCGAATCAAGCCAGATGAGTTATTTTCCATGGGATGGAATAGCCCTGTGGGAAGCCTCTCCCATGGAAATTGGCTCTGGTTTGAATTCCTCCAGCAGAAATGCCCCCAGACAGGTGCAGGAGGAAGTTCACATCCATTTTTCTCAGAAACAGGCTCTGACTTGGCAGGTGAGCCCCATCATGTATTTTTTCCATCCCATTAATGTCTCTGGATCAGATGTAAATGTTTGTACTTTCCCCATCTCAGTGCTCAGTGCACAACAAACCTCCCACTTTTAACTCTGACAATGGCTGGGGCTTCATCACAGAGAGGAAATAAAATGCAGGTGCAGAGCCTGTCAGTGGGAACTTCTGTCACAGTCACTCAGAGCAGATGACACCCAGCTACACAGAATTAAATCATTTAGCTTTGGCTTAAGCACAAAAACCCAGGGAAAAAGATCTCATAAAATGTCAAACACAGAAGAATAAGCAGGTGTAAGAGAAAGAAAAAAAATGGAGAAGGAAAAAGGAGAAAAAAGGGAGGAAAAAAAGGGCAAGAAAAAAGAGAAAGGGTTGGGGAGAAATAAAGGAAGAAAAATAGGAGAAAGCAAAATCCCTGTAAAAACCCCAAAGACAAAGAGCTACAGTTCTTAAACTGTGACTGAAACCCAGTCTTGGGAAAAGGGTCTCAGTGTCCTTTGCTATGGAATCATTAGGGTTGGAAAAGACTTCCCAGATGATCATGAAAGTTTCATCATATGAAATTCAGTAGCCTGATATTCTGAAACAAAGACTGAAATAGTCCTGAAGTTGGTCCTGAAGTATTGGTCCTAAAATATTAGTCCTAAAATGTTAGTCCTATAATTAACTTGTTAGTCCTAAATTAATTTTGGTCAGCCCAAAAATTAGTCTTAAATTAGCTCTAAAATTTTAAAGTAGCCCATCATCCCTCAGTGCAACAGAAGCAAATTTTGAACATGGAGCATCAAAAGAAAGAAGTTCTTTGAATTAGAGACCTTTATTGTGAGGCTCTGCAAAACACCCAGAATGTCCCAATGGAGAAGAGTAGGAAAGACCAGAAGGAATGAAAATCCTGAGCTCAGTCCCTTCCTTTTCAAGAAACCAAAATCCTGAGCTCAGTCCCTTCCTTTTCAAGGAACCAAAATCCTGAGCTCGGTCCCTTCCTTTTCAAGGAACCAAAATCCTGAGCTCGGTCCCTTCCTTTTCAAGGAACCAAAATCCTGAGCTCGGTCCCTTCCTTTTCAAGGAACCAAAACCCTCAGCTCGGTCCCTTCCTTTTCAAGGAACCAAAATCCTGAGCTCGGTCCCTTCCTGCCTTTTGAGGGGTTGCACCAAAGAAGCCTTTTTTTTGGCCCAACCTCTGTTTTCCTTCTTGCTCCATCCCACAGAAGGGTTCAGGTGAGTCCAGATGCACTTTGGGACTGGGATGGACAAAACTCCAGTCACCCCCAAACCCCTTCCCACCACGCTGAGGCAAAAGGTACTTTGAGGAGCTGTGTGGGTGTATCAGGCAGGAACTGCTTCTAAGCACTGTGAGAAAGGAATTCTGCTGGAACCAAAGAGCAGAATTCCTTGGGCAAACTTCCCTCCAAAGGGCTCCTCAGTGGAGTCCTGGTGGTGCTTCGTGCCTGCTGAGAAGGTGCTAAATCAGTGTCCTTGTCTCTGGTAATTAAAGAACATATGAACACTTTTCAGAGCCTGGTTTCATTGCTTCCTCCCTCAGCAGAAGAAATCTTAGGAACCTCAGCCTGGTGTTCTTTATGACACATTTAAAGCTTTTTTGGGACTCTCAGCTGTGATTTATTGCACATGCACAGAACATGTGGAGTCAGACGTGCTCATCCCAGCATCACAAACCCAGCATTTCCACTACTGCTTTTCTTGCCACAGTTTGTTTCCCCACTTGGACACTAAAATCCAAGACCAGCAATAATAATCTTTGTACAGTAAAACTAAAGATAATGGCACTTCAAATGGGATTTCAGCATAATGAGCTACAATAACATAATTTCCTTTTTTTTTAACTTGCATCTCTGTTTACTGAGCAGGTCACTTGGGAGAGGATGAGACAGCCTCACCCCACAGCAGTGTTTGGTGCTGTTGGCACCACCCAGAGCAGCACCAAAACAGATGTTTTTGCTGGCAAACAACTGGAGAAGGCCAGGAAAGAGCTTAGGTGCCATCCTGGAACACCTCCAGGTGCTGTTCCCAAACTGGCTGCTTTGCTTTGCCCTCACAGCATCACTGGAGTGAGACATCCAGTAGGAACCTGTGGGAGGGAGGATGGGCCAGGGGGGCAGGAACTGCAATGATTTGGTTTTAAGTCACTCAGAGAAGAGGGCACTTGGTGTCTGAGCAATTAATTGTGTTTTATTCTGTATGTGCTCTGAAGGGAGGGATTTTGGTACCTGAATGGGGCCCACAAGGAAACCAGAGTAGGACTTTGGAGGGACAGGACACAGGGAATGGCTTCCCACTGCCAGAGGGCAGGGATGGATGGGATATTAGGAAGGAATTCCTGGCTGGGAGGGTGGGCAGGCCCTGGCACAGGGTGCCCAGAGAAGCTGTGGCTGCCCCTNTGATTCAATGAAAACAGCAGCATTTTGTTGTTTGCCAGTCTCTACTGTCTCTGCAGGGACCAACACAGGCTGTGCCACATGTCCCGTGGGATCACAGGTGACCCAGCTCACGTGGCCCCCAGCCCTGCTCTGGGTGGATTTGTCCCCAGCAGGTCCCCAGCACAGGTAAAGACACGTGTCTGCATTGCCAGCACATGTTGTTTCTCTGCCCAGCTCTGCAGGGACAGGGCAGAGCTGACTGCAGGAATCACCACGAGGGCCATGTGCACATCCCACTCTGGGAGAGCTGCCTTGGGAAACCACTCCCTTAGGGAGTCATTAATGTAAATCTCTGCTCCACATGTTCACACATACACTCGGTGTGTTTCAAGGAGCTGCCAACAAAGGGAGCCTGCAGAGACGCTCAGGAAGGAACAAACCCAGCACGTACCAAACCCCAGTGGCACCTGCAAGACCGTGGGGAAGGGAGCGAGTTGTGTGTCCAGGAAAGCTTCACCCTCCCTCTGCAACATCTATTTGCTTAGTAATGCTTTTGCTATAAATAAATGACTCTCCACTTTTCCTAAACATATCCCCTAAGGACACAGAAGTGCCATTGCCTGGGAGACAGAGGAGACGTGATGAGCATCACGTTGATCCACACTGGGAGGAGAAGAGTCAAGGCTGTTGCTGCAGCTCTGTAACCTTCACTGCTGCTCTTCTGGAGGCACCAAAGGCACGAGGAGGGTGTGCTGTGGTTATAAAACATGGAGCAGTTTTTGTATTTGGGCAGAAAGGACATCCCACCTGAAGCACATCTGTGGGTTTGGGCCCATCCCCTGCATTGCACCGAGGTCAGTAGTTGAAGAACCCCTGATCTCAAGGTCTGTGTTGGAAGGTGAGGACTCTCAGAACCTCTGTGGCTCTGAGACTCGGATCTAAAACACCTCCTGGCAGAGGGTAAGCTGATCCAGGAGGAGCAGGAGTGCCACTCATGGCCTGGGCTGTGCCACCTCCAAGCAGAAGGTGGGTTGGGGTGAATTATTAACACAGCTGATTATGAAGCTCAGAGCAGAAGTTGTAAAAATGCCTCTCGGCATGTTTTCTGTGGTGATTCTTGCATACATTTATTATTTAAAAACACCTTCCCTTTCCCTGCATAGTAAATTGGCTGGTGTTAACCAGTCTGTTCCGTGTCAGATGAAAGTTAAGATAATATGAATACTTAAAGACCCATTTGATACAAATTTTTAGTTAAGACACGGTGAAATGGAAGAAATTTCTGAAATAATTCACTTGACATTTCTCTACAGTTCATTTCCTTCATTTTCATTTAACTGGCAGCTCATTTTCCCCTCAAGTTCTCCCATCCAGGTTGTAAATTCTACAAAATGTGAGAGCAGGCAAAGACGACCCTTTCAAAGCCACGAAGGTGACGCAGAAACCCAAGACTTGGTTTCAAAATTAGTTGCAAGGACCTCGTTGAAAGTCAGATCAGGTTTCTCAGTGGGTTGGTGTCCTTTGAAGATGTTGCTGGAGACATGAGCCAGCAGGACCCTCAGGAAGCTCAGCAAAAGGAAACCACAGAGTCATCAAATCACAGCATGGCTTGGGTTGGAAGGGGCCTTAAGAATCTCCCTGAATATTGTGTTCAGTCTAAATTCAATCTAATGTAACAATCCTGGGTTTATTTTGAGGATAAAAAAGTCATTAAAAGCAATTTTGAGCAGTCATTTTTGGTCCAGCCTGCTGGGGCTATGTCAGTGTGAATTCACATTTCCTTCCTCTGTTTTCACTCTTGTAAATCACCCTGTTCCATCCCAAACTTCAGCACCCAATGTTCTTTTTCTGTGCAGTGAATCTGATGTTTGGGCACTGGAGGAGAAAAAAGGAATGGATGGAAATCTTGTCTTGCTCAGCAAACACAAGGGCCTCTCAGATCACAGGAGCCCAGATGTCCAGACTGAAAAACCATCCTGTTGTTTGCTCTGGCATCTTTCCAGCATGTAACAAGATCTCTTGCCTACCTCCATAATTATTTCTCCTTCTGGACTCCTGCAGATGGGTGAATGAGACACCAACACACGGCGTGACTCTCCTTGCCAGAATGGTGGTGCTTACTGGAGGAGATTAAAAGTCAGGGTGGTAATAATGGGTATTTCCCCTCGTTTTCTTTGTGGTCCCAGCTGGAACTTTGGGAGGGGTTTGCATGTGGGTCCTGAAGGAACAGGAGCTGAAGGACAGCACAGGTAACACTGACAATCCCTGAGACTGGGGTTTGGCAGAGGCTCTTGCAGCTCAAGGCACTCTGGTTGCACAATATGAGATGTATCCCAGAAACATTGATTTATTCAGAGGGCTGATCTCTGAACTACCAGCCAAGGTTGTTACTGGAAAGAACAAATAAAGCTACTGGAGAAGAGGGAGCTGCTCCGGGGGCTGGTGAGACCTGGTGCTGTCCCTGGTGCTGTCCCCAGTGCTGTCCCTTGTGCTGTCCCTGGTGCTGTCACTGGTGCCATCCCTGGCGATGTCCCCATGCTGGGCTCTCGTGGATCCCACTGCACTTGTGTCAGCCCGGCATTTTTCACACCAGAACCCCCAAATCTCCACTCACCTCTAGATCACGTCAGGTTTGTGCTGCTGTTGCAACCCCGTAATTAAAGACTCACAGAATCACAGAATCATTTAGGTTTTAAAAGCCCTCTTAGACCATCGAGGGAACAGTTAAGCCAAGCCCACCGCTAAACCATGTTCCCCAGGCTGAAAAGTGTCTGTCCACATTGCCAGCCCCCCAGAGATGGGGGAAATCCTCATCTGCTCTTAAACTATGCATTTCAAAATTAAAATTAAACCAAAAAGATCCATTTTGCAGCTGACAGCCAAATGCAGCCCATTTCTCACACATGTCTTAAACCCCACGGTCTCTGGGTGATCCAGGTCGGAACATCTGCAATAAATAATTTGAGAGGCTTCACTTTTTACGGTTCCCTCCCCCATCACTAATTGCCAGCTTCCCATCAGCCTTAATTACAGCCACTGAACATTCAGCAGTCATGCAATATTTATCAATCTGGCTGAAATGACCCCTGGATGCTTTTTCCTGGGATATGGCTAATTTTTTATAGCACTGGAAACAAATAATGTGCCTTTTCCACATGAGGAATATGTGAGGAAGCATTTAAAGGTGCAGGAGTAACCAAGCAATAAACACAGTTATGAAAGTCTTCCAAAGTTCAGTGCTAAAGCTGGGCAGTGCCCTCTTAGTCTTCCTCAAGTGCCAGTGGGATCACTCAGACACAAAGAGGGCAATATTTGGCTTTAAGTGCCCTCTGTTTCAAGGTCTGCAGGAATTAATTAGCTCTAATCCCACCTCTCCAGAGGTTTGTGCCACAGGACACCCCATCACTCCTGCCCAGGGGTACCAATATTTGGAATCAAACAGGTTTGTTTGGCAGAGATGGCAGTGGCTGCCCAAGGATGAGGGAATCCCACCGTGCCCTCCATGGGAGCTCCTGGGCATCCCTCACCTCCCTCAGTAATGTTTGCCCTTCAGGCCAGAGCTGCTTCTTCATTAACACTCATTAACAGGTCAGGGTGATGAGGGGGGAACGTCCTTCATTAGTGTCCCAGTCCAATGGGAAATTAGGGAATATCCTCTAGAAATCCCAGTTTTCACCCTCTCTGTGTCCCTCTGTAGGTGCCCTTGGAGCTCTGCGGGGCCAGGACCCCCTGAGACAGGAGGGGGACCCTTCAGGTGAAGCCCCACAGACCCCTCCTGCCAACTCTGCCCCACCCAACTCACCCCTCACCACCCTCTTTAATACACCCCCAGCTCATTTTCCCACAAAAGGCTCAAGGGAACACTTTTTTCCCAATAAAAGCATCCCAAAGAAGAAGAACTGCCTGCCAGAGACCTTTAAGGATTATTCCAGAAGCAGTAATAAGCATTATAAATGATTCCTGTATTTTTTAATATATCACAGCTCTGGGTTTTAATAGCCTTTATTAAAACATTCTTGTTGGGAGCAGTGGATTTTAGTGTTGGCACTATATAAAAAAGAAAACGTTCATGATGTACACCAGGATAATTTTACATAAAAGCTGATCTTTTTCATATTAATTTATCTACTGCCATTTATCCTCTTTATTCTCTCCCAGCCTATTTTTTAACCTACTGAAGAACTTCAGACTCACTGAAATTATCACTGACTTACCTTTAAATCAGTTGGTTTAATTCATTATGTTCTATTACGGAGCAACTTAGTGGTACTAATCATATTTTCCAGTCTAAAGATAAATAGATTTACCCCAAAAAACAAAGGTGTGTGGAAAGGACATGTGTGAGCTGCTGGGTTTGAAGCTGGAGAAGGGGAGACAAAAAGAGAATAATTCTGGAATCATGGGAAATTCTCCACAAAAGAGTTTTTGAGCCAAGCCTTGACCCAAAGAAGGCTGTAGAAGTAGGAGATAAGACACTATTTCTTTTTTTGATTCTTCAAGAAAAATAAGACCTTTATGTTCTCTGTGATAATCTTCAATCAATCATTCAGCCACTTCTCAGCAGTTCTGGCTCACTGGGGAGGTCCAGGGTGACTCGAGGGTGACATTGTGACAAACTCTGCCAGAAGGGCTGGAAGGAGGATCTGGGGAACTGCAGGTCTGCCCTCAGTCCAGGGAGGGTCAGAGAGCTGTGGGATCCTGGAATGGTTTGGGTTGGAAGGGACCCCAAAGCCCATTCAGTGCCACCCCCTCCCACCAGCCCAGGGTGCTCCAAGCCCCGTCCAACCTGGCCTTGGACACTCCCAGGGATCCAGGGGCAGCCACAGCTTCTCTGCCCACCCTCCCAGCCAGGAATTTCCCTCCAGGGCAGGGACAATCCCACACATTAAATAATGTGCTCCGAGGTGAAAACATGCATTTTTCTCAAGCAGACAGAACTGGAAGCCGATGTAAATAATTTCATAAATATAAAACATAATTCCATTTCCTATCAGTGATACCTGATGAAAGCACACCTCAGTGATGTCTGATTGTGGTGCTTTCTCTCTGCAGGTTTAGCCCAGGTGACCTGGGAGGAGACAGAAGGTAAAGGAAGAGATAATAGTACAGACAAAGCCCTGTAGCAATTAAGATAACAAGATGTAAGTGTCTAATAAGGACATTCTTATTAGCTGGTGCTTCCTAATTGTTTGGTACCAGGCGACAAATGCAGTCAGGAACCTGCAGGGTGAAACACAGAATGGGTAAAGACACTCTTGTCAGATCCTCATTCCCAGCTCCCTAATCAAACATTGGGGCATTGTACTGCCATTACACCCTCCCACAGCAGGGCCCGTTCCCATCTGCAACGTGTGACACTCACTCCACTACAGCCCTTAAAGCAGGGGAACAAAACAGCTGTCCATTGGAGGCCTTGTTATTATTTCCTGAATGTTCTTTGCCTGGAGATGTAAGATATGTATCTTCAACCTCTGTAAAAACTGCCTCTGGAACAGGCTGTGACAGCCAGGCAGACACGGGTCATAAACATTTGTGATGTATTAAGGAATCCAATCTTCCCTCCAAACCTGCAGGTAATAGAGAAACAGCTTTGCCAGCACTGAAATAAAAATCTGAGATTTTGCTGTGATTAATAGAGGTGGATTTCCATGCTTAAGCTGATTTTTGAGACATGAAAAGGACTAGGAGTGGTTTAACTGGATAGGCCAATGATAAGGGTACAAATAGAGTGCTGGCAGAAAAGAGCACATTAAAGATTGCCCCCCAGACTAAGGATTGCATCCTAGATTAAGAATTGCATCCCAGATTAAGGATTGCATCACCAGACATGCCTCCAGGTGCCACATCCACATGGTTTTTGAACACTTCAGGGCATTCCCCACATGGGTTTCATTGGCAGCATCGGGCAGGGAGGGCATGGAAAGGTGAAACAGGCAGGGAATTCTCACAGCACCAAGGAAAGCTCCAGGATCGCCCCCAGCTCAGTGACCCTGGGCATGGAAACAGTCAAATCACTGTTTGGATTATATCTATATGATATATATATGTGATGCTCTCCCTCAGAGTGGGCAGACAGGAAGAAAAAGGAGTTTCAGACCACCTTGTGTCTCAGAAATATTTCGGTAGCCAATAGTTCTCAGTCCTGAGAACACTTCACTGTACTGGGATGTTCTCCCTGCCCAGTTCAGGGGTGTCACAGGGAGGGAATGGCCATGGGCAGCTCTGCACCGTCCCAGGGTTCCCATCATTCCCATCAAAGCACTTGAACAAAACGGACCTGAAATTTCAATGACATTTTAATCCTTCTGTATTTCGTGCAGAGAAGTGATGGCAGAGTTTGGATCTCTGTCTCTACTTCTGAAAGCAAAGACCTGAATAATGCATGGAAGGCAGGAATTAAAGGTGTCTTCTCCAGGACGAGATGGAGCTGCACTCCCACATTCCTTTCGTTTCCTTGCCATTAGATTCACAACCAGCTCCTCACCAGCTCATGAATATTGGAAGAATATGACAGTGAAGTGTATTGTAATTGAAAGAATATTAATTACAGCTCATCTCAGATTCTCTGGCTCTCTGTAATATCAGCTGAAAAGGAGTCATTATCCAAAGCCAGAAAGTCATGCTTTATTCAGGCCACTGTTATCTTTGCCAGCAGATGGGAAGTTATTAATTTAAAGTGGTAAAACAGTTCAAGTCATGGATCCTTCATTGTTTCAGACGTTAAGAAAAGCTGGTACTCACTTAAGTCATCAAGATTTACTTGATTAATTTTCTTTCAGGGGCAGGGACTGTGAGTTCTTTGTGATTATAACTTTCCTCCTGACAAATCAATGCAGGGAGCAGGACATGGAATTCCACCTCCAGCAGCCATGGGCTGAAGGGACAATCAGTGCCCAACAGAGTCTCTTTGCTTTTGTTTATGTGATACCTTTTATTCCAACACATCAGGTTTCTTCCTGCAAGTGAACAGACCTGGAAAAGCTGCTTGATTTAACTATTTCTGTTCTTTTTGCTCATAAATCCCTATTTAAACACTCCACAATCATCCAATCAAACACGTCACCAAGTCCTGTATCACCTTCTTTTCCAGACCCATAGTGATGCACTTATTAAGATTCCCCCTTCAACAGTTCTATCATCTTATAAAAGCCAAACTTTAACACTGGGGGGCTGCTCATTTAAAATTTTAAAATTTTAAACCTGCTGTCACTGGTCAGGAGAAGCTCATGGCTCCATTCTGCTTTTTGGGATGTGATACAGGAAAATATATTTGGACTTTTTCAGTGATGAGGTGGCTGAGTTATCCCTGAAAAAGTGAGTGCTGTTTGTCTTCCAAATAATTCATGGCTTGCACAGAGAGGGGTCAAAAAACCAAACCAGTGTTCAAAAATAATTGCCTCGTAGATGGTTTTGGAGCAATTCTTTAATTAAAGCAGAGAAACTGGGAAAGTGTCTTAAAAACCCATCAGGATTCTTATGCTATATTATACAGATATAATTACTACCCACCATAACATGGCCTGAGAGCAATGATCAAATCTTAAATGACTGAAGTTAAAGTTTAATTAAATCTGATGAAGGGAAATCTTAAAACTGGCCAACTTCTTAAAATCTGGATAATTTGACAATCCGCGGTATCTTATGTGCTGATGGAGTCAGAGCTGGTGTTAATCATAATAATCGAGTTATTAGAATGATAATAATGGTGGTGACGATAATAATAATAATAATGTTGTTTGTCTGAGAACTGACAGACACTGATCTCCCAGATAACAAGAAAGAGGAAACCAAAGGCTTTCCTGGGAATGATCACAGCAAAAATCTCCCTGATTTCAGCCTTCAGGGACAGGTTTCTACTCCAAAGCCAAAGTGTTTTGGGTTCCTTCACTATATCCACCTGCTTAATGAACAACTGAGTATCCTTATTACCATATAAATACCTTCTCCAATCTCCTGAAGTCCTTAAACTCGGTAATGTTGGTTGTGGTGACCTGCAGGGGGTAACTGTGGCTTAGAGGAGAAATGAAGGGGTTATTAATTGGAATTTGACTGGGGGACCTTCATTTATCTCCTCAGCCAGAACAGCCAGAGGAGCTCCACAGCCACTCCCTTCCTTCTTTGGAAGAAAAAGCCCTCCAAAACTGGATTTTTTTTCTTTTCTTAATTGAGTGCAGCCTGGATTTTGGGGGGACCCAGATCCAGCAGCTATTTGGAGTCCCCCAACCCCAGTGGTGGCAGTGTCCCTCCATGGTGTGTGTGCCATGCATGTCCCCAGAAGGCAGAGGGGATGAATGCAAAGAGGTGACAGATGGGATCCTACCTTTTGGTCAGTCTTCTGTGTCTCTGAATCCCTAAATGCAGAACTACAGCTGACCCAGCTCTCACCACTAACCATCTTTAGGGTGGTGGGAACCAACCTGTGCTCAAGGGCCCTGCAAAGCCATAACCTGAATGGGGCTAAAACCAATTCTTCTAATTTAATCTCTATCTCAGAGGGGTTTTTTTCCAAATACCTGTCTCCAGAGCCCCTCTCAGAGACAGCAGTTTCAGTGAATGCTGCAAACATTCTCCCTGTTTTCCTGAGGAGCTCCCTGGAGAGAGGCAATGCCAGGAGTGGCACCTTTGGAATGAGGTTCCCCAGGAGGGGATCACTGGCAGGTTGGAGAAGTGACTTAATGCCATTGACTCTCTGCTCGATGCTTTAATACTTGGCACATTGACAGACCTGAACACGTCCAGCAAAGGATGGCAGAGCTGCAAAGCAAACCAGGACAACAATAAAACAGGAACAGAGCTCCAGGAGGCTGCTCCCCACACCCACACGGATCCTGTGCAATTCCAAAGAGGCCAGGGTCAAGAAAAGCCCCTGGAATCTCACACCTCAAATCCAACCCAGGCAGCCAAAACACACACACAAAAACATCTCGTTTATGGTCAGTCCTTGGACATGAAGGGACATTTTCAGGACAGTGAATATCTCCTTTGTGCAAAGCCATGCTCAGCCTTGTTTGCAAAAATTATAGTTTGGAAAAATTCATGAAAGGCTGTGTTTTCCTCGTCCTGAACCCAGATCTGCCATCCTTTCCTGCTCCTGCAGGAGCTGGGATCTCCCAGCCCTCCCTGCACAACCTGCCTGCCTATAACCCAGCTCCCACCAAGCTTGTTGCACTCATTTTCCCCACTTTTAATAAAATTGTATCTGTCTCAAAACACACCCAGCAGTGAACGCACATCAAGAGTCAATATGTAATTACTGCCAAACAAAAGATCATTTTGATGATGCTAACAAAAAAAGAACCAAACAACCACCAAAGTGGGATTTTAAGACCAATTAAAGGGATAAAAAAAACTTTATCAACAGGCATTACTGGTTTTTAGTCCATTCTAATAAAATGCAGCAGCTTTAATAGGTTTGTTATGACAGAAAATATTGAGTGTGTGTTGGAAACTCACCTATGAGAGCCCAAACACCACATTGCCCTCCTCAATACACTTAAATTGAATTGAGCAGAGAACACAATTATCTTTGATCTCGAAACAGTAGAAATTACTGCATAAAACAAGTACAAATATCTTCAATTATACTCAGTGTGTGCTGAAACAGGGCAGGTGGCACAGGCAGAGCCATGAAGAAGCTCATTCAGGCTTTGGGGAACAAGATCACTGAGCTGGTGTGAGGTGGGATCCATGAGGGGCCTCTGAACATCCCACAGCTCAGCTCAGGGGGTGGATTCCCCCACTCCAGGAGTGGAAATCCCAGCAGCCTCCCCTGCATCCAGGTTTGGCACTGCACTGAGACCTGGGGAGGGTTTGGAGGGTCTGGAAGATGCTGGTGATGTGGAAAACAACCCCCAGAGCAGAGTGTGAGAGAATTGAGGGCTTTAGCAAGAGGCTGGAGCAACATGTGGCAGCAGGACCTTCCCACAGTGAGTGTGTTCCATGGGGCACCAAGGACCTCCCCAGTAACCACATCACTGCTCCACCTTTCCTTCTCCACCTCCAGACCCCACAAGATCTCTCGTCTCACCACATGCCAGTCACTCTCTTGGAAGGTTATTTTAGCACCTTGAGGTCTTCCCACTTCATGAAAGAGCAGTGTGAATACTCTGGAAAACACTGCCTTTTCCTTTTGTTTTCTCCTGATAAGGCCAGAAATCTGGGTGACAAGGCCTGCAAGGGGATTTTGTGGGGGTGTATAAGAAATAGGACAGCCCAAAAACCCCAAGCAAGCAAACATAACATGCACAAAACTTGACACAAATTCACTCTTATTTCAGTGATGCTGATCATGTCTTTGGTCAAGCGGGTTTGAAACCTTTATGGGAGAGACCAGGATGCTTCTGGACCTTTGATCTCACCCACTGAGTCATCTCTAATGCTCCAAAACCCACCAGCACACCCCCATAGGTGGTTGTCCCAGTGTCTACACAGCTACACCAGGGTGAGCGAGGGTGGCACCACCAGCCCTGGTCCAAGNTTCTCACCACATGCCAGCCTGAGACTTTTCCAAATCCTCTTCTTCTTCCCTTAAAATATTCCCAACCCTGTCATGATGTTCTTTCTCCAGTTCATTCCTATGCTTTCCATCACTTGATCCTGTCAGGCTTCTTCTTTTCCAAGTAATTTTTTACTCATATCATCTTATTTCCTCCAGTCACTTTCAGCCTCTCCTCATTCATTCATTCTCTCCCCTGCCCTCTCCTCCCCTCCCTTCCCTCTCCTTCCCTCCTTTCCACCACCAACTTCTGCATCAGACAAACCCACAGGCTTGCTGAGCCTCTCCCATGGTTTTGGCAGGTGAGAGACCAAGAAACCCTTAGTCTGGCACCACCAGCCCTGGTCCAAGGGAGCAGCCTGCAGTGACTGCACTGGGCACCCCACGAAGGGAGAATGCTCCTGGTAGTGGGGAAAAAAAGCACTTTCTTGGCTAGAAACCCCCCGATCTTGCCCTGGGATGGAATGGTTTTGCTGCTGTGCTCATCAACTCACGGTGAAGTGCTCATTGCCACCTCTCCGAGCAGCCCCAGGTGGGACACGAGCCAGACCTGCAGAGCTGCTGTACAGCCCTGAGAGCTTCCAAAAGCATCTGCTGGATCAGCACCAGAGCAGAGAGAGTGATAAAACAAGCAGACCTAAAAAGCCTCAGGCTGAGCCACTCAATTCGCAGCCCCAGAGGACAACTTTGACCTCCTCTGTTCCATAAAGACCTCGTGTTCCGTGTCATCCCAAGGAAGCATCATAAAAATTCTATCACTGCGAGATCCAGGATAAACCTGATAATTCTCAGAGAACTGGCCAGAGAAAAATGCCCAAAGTTCTAATCTAAATTATCCCATGTAATCAGTATTCTGAATGTGCTCCTGAAATAGAAAAGCTCCTTAGAAAAACCACATTTGCTCATTATAATTCATTGAAAAGTCCTTAATTTTACACTTACATCTGTCAGTACCAAATTATATCAAATTCTTCAAAAGGGGAGGAAATTATGAGAGATTTATATTCAGAAACTCCAGTGGAATGGTCCCTCTAAGGAAGCACCACATTTTCCCCACACCTTTTTGGTGCAGCTCAGCAACAGCTCCATCAGTGGTGGAGCTCCAACACGAGACTCAGTCACAGCCCTTTGAATAACAACAAATTCTCAGCTTCCCTCTCAGAAACATTCCAAAATGTTGCCTTCCCAACTCCTGGAGAAGCAGCAGGAAGATAAACTCTTTTCTCCAGTGCTTGAAGAACAGTGTTTTTCTAGCCCACGGCCACTGTTCCACCTCTGAGCATGAAGAGCCCAATAAATCTGTTCTTTTTATAGATCTATCTTAGGAGAATAACATAATTTTTACATTAATAACATCCAAGCACCACGGCAGAAGATGGAAATGAAACCATTAGCAATAAATTCACTGCCCCAAGCTTATCTTTAAGAAACAGCCCACCAGCACTGCTCTGTCCCTGAGAAAGCCACACATAATCCTTTCCTTGTGCTGTTTTCCAAAGGTTTCCCTCATTCCATGTGTCAGGGTGTTTTAGGCAACTACTCTGGGTGCCTGTCTTTGCAGACTGATGAACCTAATACCAGTAGTTTGGGAAAATTCGGAGGTATATATTAAAAAATGTCCCAAACAATTCTGCAGATAAGCCACAGCAATCCAAAATAATCAGAAATAAATAAATCAGCCACCCAAGCAGGCTGGGCAGGGCTGAGTGCTGAGGGCAGGCATGGAGGGCAGCACAGGAGGGGGTAGGGCTGCAACAGTCACTTTTTTCCCCCAAAAAATTATCTGTATTCAGGTTTCAGGTGGTTTTTTATCCATCTCCATGCCAGAGGTTTTCTTGTCATGGAGTCCCACGGGCAGAGCCCAAATGGAGAGTCAGGACTGGCCGTGGCACTCAGAGCTCTGGGCTGGGGGACAAGGTGGGCATCGGGCACAGGGTGGGCTCTGGGGGCTGGCAGGGCTTTGCCACCCTCAGTGGTTCTGGGATCCTGTAACAGCAATGCCCTCCAGGCTCACAGGCTGAGAACACAACAGTCTTGGAGAAAAAAACAGATTTTTTTAGCATTTGGCAGCTGAGGATCAATCTCTGGGCAATTAAACAAAATATATTCTTATAAAGGGAAATTGGTTGCAAACAACATGAAATGACTGGTCGTGGTGGAGTGATGAGATAATGATCTCAAAGTGAATCTTGGTACCTTCAGCCTGTAGAAACACCTGTAAGTAGGAAAGGAACAGCACTTTCCATGGAGAATCCTGGAATGGTTTGGGTTGGAAGGGACCCCAAAGCCCATCTCATTCCACCCCTGCCATGGGCAGGGACATCTTCCACAAGCCCAGGGTGCTCCAAGCCCCGTCCAACCTGGCCTTGGACACTCCCAGGGATCCAGGGGCAGCCACAGCTGGGCAGCAAAATGAGAGTTCATGTCTGCAGAGTAAAAGGGGGAAAAAAAGAAGAGGAAATTTAAAATACATGTAAATTATTTGACACAGCCCACTCTAATAGCAGGTCTCTTGTACAGCTGGGCTGCCAGGTGGGTCCAGAGCTGGTTAAGAAGCACAAAAGGTCAAGGCCATGAGAGCTCCTTGGTCTGAGACAGACAGTGTGAGGGGTTTTACCAGGGCTGGGGGGCTGTGCAGCTGATATTGCCAATCTTACAGTGCCTTTCCCAGAGCATCCTTTTGCTTTTTTTTTTCCTTTTTTTTTTAATGCAGATTCAGTTACATAGTTCACGCTCTGCATAAACCCCTTTTAAAGTACATAAAGGAATCCCTGATTTCTGTGATTCAACAAAGATGGCAATTGGCTGCAGGCCCTTAATTGAGAGACATCTCTGTTTGGACTGAGCTGAATTACCAGCCCTTTATTCACAGGCTTTATGAAATATGGATCATTTGGTAATATCCCATCACATCTAAGGGACAGCCACTCCCAGTGATGTGGTGCAAACCAGGTCTCTGAAACTAAATCTAATCCACTCAGTCCAGCTGTCCTCTGCTTTTGGTGGCTTCAATAAAACACTTCTGAAAAGAGCTGAGTGACAGCTCAAGGTCACAGAAGGAGCTTCCCAAAGCCATCGTGCTTGTTTTGGTCCTTTAACTGGCAGCTTTTGGAATTTAGGTTCTCCTGGGGTCCATTCAGCATCCCCCACCAGTGGCTTATCCCACTCCTCACACCCTTGAAGGATTAATTGGTTATCTGTGCAAAGTCATGGCAGCTTCTGGTCCCCACCCCAAGAGCTCCTCCTTCTGAAGAGCAAGGATGTGAGACTGAGGGGCCAGGGCAATCCTGAGGTGGGGAACTCCCCCGGGTCCTCTGGGCTTTGTCCTGGCCCTTGCTGAGCCTGGGGCAGTGGGGCTGGCATGGGGCTGTGGCACAGGAGAGGAGGGAGGGCTCTTGGCCACGTGTGAGAAGTGGGACACGCTGGTGATGGGATGATTGTGATGGGATTTATTGCTCATGGTGTCTAAATATTCCAGAGCAGGATCTAAGGAACAAATAATCTGTTCCATGGGATTATGGTGTCATCAGCTCCTTGTCCCTCCTGGGGAGTCATGAGCCCCACTGGGACCCTCTCACTGCCTGGACTGCTCAGAAAAGCCCATGTGTGGCTCAGTCCATTTAGGCACAGATTTGGTGTCAGTGTGTATCTAAAGGGTGAGATATCAGCAGGTCTGGCTGGAAACACTCAGGTTTGCATTTTGGCATTGCAGAATCCACAGTCCCAAAGTAATAAAGAACCTGTGGAGCTGCTTTAGAGTTTTACCTCTGTGTGTCATGGGAAATGTGTGCTTTTTACTCACCTGTCCAAAGGGGAGTGTTCCTGTGTTCATCCCAAGGTGGGTGTTCCCTGTCTTCAGTAGGACATCCCCTGCAGGTGTCCCTGCCAGGGTGGGACCCACACAACAGCTGCCTGCAACCTGGAGAGCCCAGTTTGCCCAGTTGTTCCAGTCTCCAGCAGTGTTTTCCACATTTGGCAGGTCCATGTGTACCAAAGTCCATCACAAAACCCTCAACTCTCCCTCTCTCTAATGCAGGAATGATGTGATCACCCAGCCAGTTCCTCCTGCAATTCCCACCTGGGGTTCTGATCCTGGGACAAACCACGTTCCCATCAGAGAGGGTGGAAGGGGAGAGAGGGGAAGGGGGAGAGAGGACACCCACAGAGTCCCAGTTTTGTTGCCATGCCAGTCTCCAGGCACCATCCCAGCCAGAGCAGGGGTGGGAAGAGGGACTGGACGTGCCACTTGTCCCTGCTGACAGTATTCCCTGGGCCAGCTCTCAGGTGGCACCAACGTTACCCCAAGGAGGACACTTTTCGTGCCCCTGCCATGTTACATCTCCAGCCAAAGGCTGCTGCTCTGTCCCTGCCATGTCCACAGTCTTTGGGTGACCAAAGCAGCAGCAAAGAGCATCTCCTCCCCCCTCTGCTGAGGGACGATGTGCTGGGATGTGATTTCCCATCATGCCATAACTAAGGAGGCAATTTGTGCTTTTGCTCACACGCTTCGCTTACGTGAGCCTTTGGTTTCACTTGGAAGTGATTTGGGGAAAACTGGTGCCTCTAATAATGTTCTTCCAGATAACAAATTAAGCTCCTAAATTAGCATGTCTCTACAGAAACGGCTGAAAGAGAAATATTAAATTAAAAAAGCAATTTTCTCCATGAGGTGGTGGTTTAGCAGGGATTTCATTCTACCCTGTGAATGCCAGCCTGCTGCTCCTTCAGGCTATTATGCTAAATACTTGAGAATCAAGGTTTTGATCTGTATTCCTCAAATCTGTTTGTTGACCTTTGTTTGAAATAATCACAGATACATCTGGAGTTGGAAGAGGACCAGCTGGACCAGTATTTGATATAAGGAGCATTCAGACCCCACAACAGCATAATTTTCTGGGTGACAGAAGAGGATTTAATGGCCAAGTTTAATCAAGTCCCATCAAGTGATTTGTATCTTCTCATCCCAGAGAAATAGGTTTAGGATAGAGTTCAAAAACTTCATTGGAAATGTTGCAATCTTCCCTATTTTATAGCATTAGATAGAAAATAGAGCAAAGGTGTGTCTGAGGGGGGAAAGCTGATTTTGGAAACCAGCCTTGAAACTGAGATGGGATCTTTGCCAGACATGTGGCACTTGAGGACATGGGTTAGTGCTGAACACGGTGCTGGATGGACTCGATGGTCTTAAAGGTCTTTTCTAACCTTAACGATTCTGTGATTCTATGAAAAGCATCTTGGGGCAGAAAACCTTTCATGTTCCCTCAATTTTTCTTTCATTTAGAGCTATTTTGAACTAACTGGGAGCTGCTGGACCTTAGAGCAGCTCAGCACAGGGCTCTTTCCTGCTCCTCAGCCTTCCCTCAGCATCTCCCCTGATTTCTGCTGCTTAATTCCAAACTCCAGCATCATTTTCCTGAAGTTGCCTTGGCAACTTGGCAAGGGTTTGATGGGTTTCCCCCTTTCCTTTCCCTTTCCCTCATTTCAGGCTTCTACCTTAATTTCATTCACCTTATTTTTTTCCATTAAGGGAAGTGCAAATATTGAAGGGCAATATTAGAGGGCAAAGGAAGGAACTGTTTTAAATTCATGTTAAGGATTCTCATGGAGGAGGGAGCTCCAGGGCTGGGATGGAGACACAGAGTGAGGGCCATGCTGGGAAGAGCCAGAGGAGTAAAGGAAGCAGAGATGGATGGTCTGATGTCTCTGACTGTGGGTTTCACAGAGAAATCACCCCCCTTTTACACTTTACAAGAGCAGATTTGTGAAATCATGGCAGATTGGATAGTTTCAATCATCTTCTTGCTCTGCACACCTTAAATCAGAGCAGTTTTTTCCATTTGTTTTGCCTGCTGGAGGAGGGCAGGGAGGGGAAGTGCTGAGACCCCCAGGGGGAACATGGCAAAGGACAGATGGCAAAAGGGCAGCTGGGAAATCCAACCCCTCCCTGGTGCCAGCGTGGGAGAAACAGGAATTCCTCCAGCAGCACTTCTTGCGTTTCCAGAGCACTCCAGGAGCGAGAAATCACAACACTTGCACAGGGATGATCTCACACTCCTCAAAAGACACATAGGAATGAAATCCAGAGCAGCTCCAGCAGCACAAACCCCTTTGCAGAGACACAAATGCCCCCCTGGGCAGGTGATGTGTCTCCCAGAGCCCCGGGCAGCATCTCCCAACATTCCATAGCCCAGGTTATCCCCAGAGCCCAGGAATGCCATTGCCTCCTGCTCCCTCTTTTCCTCTTTCCCAAACCACTCTCCCTCTTTGCCCTGATTTCCCCTCCAGCCCCTCCTAGCCCTGACCCTTTCCCTTCCCCTTTAACATCTCCCTTCCTTTTTACTCTCCCTCTCTACCACTCTCTGCCCTGTTTTTCCTCACCCAGACATAAATAATGGCCCTCCCAAGTTGCATCTTAAAAAGCAGAATTTTATTATATATGACTCCATATTTTTTATCTTTTTTAATTTGCAACTCAATTTTCAGCCCCTGGTACGTTCCCTTGGAGCTTCTTCTTCGTAAAATATTTCCTGCAGAAGTTGCTTTCATTGTCTCATTCCCTCTGCAATATTTCTTATCAATTAGATAATAAATTACATCTCTGGTAGTTACTTACCTGGAGCTCACCCTCCTAGTGACTCCTGAAGAATCCAACAGAAGTTAATCCATCCTGGGCAGTTCTGTCTGCTCCCTTTAGCTGGAAAGATAAGGCATTATTTAACACTGGAATTTCTGACCACATCCCAAGGGGAAATGTGGAAAAGGGGGAAACTGGGATATTAAGAGAGACTGCCACAGAAAATCTGAGATTTGCCTCAAGATTAATCACAGTGTCTTCATAACCTTTTTCTTAAAACCCTCCAGGGCTGGGCACTCCAACCCTCCCTGGGCAGCCCCTGCCAAGACCTGACCACCCTTTCCAGGCACGAATCCCTCCTGCTGTCCCCCCTAAACATCTCCTTCCTGTTCCCTGGGAGCAGAGCCCGACCCCAAAGGCTCCCCCCTCCTGGCAGGGACTTGCAGAGCCAGAAGGTCCCCCCTGAGCCTCCTTTTCTCCAGGCTGAGCCCCCCCAGCTCCCTCAGCTGCTCCTCATGGCACTCCTGAGATCAGCCAAACCAGAGCTGCAGAATGTCAATGGGGACACCACAGACACTGCACGTGGAGTGTGTTGATGGCACCAAACAGAGGACACAACAGAGTCTCTCTCACAACACAAGGCACAGTTTCCAACCACACACAAACTTCCCCTCTAGCCAGCAGACCCCTGGCTTTGACCATAGTCTTCCAAGGTTTCCTAAGTCCACACCAAACAGAGCTGTGATGAAATGCTGGGACCCCTGGCTGGTGGGTGAGAGCACAGGGCTCTGTGCCACAGCTCTTCTGGCCCTTAATCTTCATGAGCAGAGAAATCACCTCATTCAGAGCAAATAAAGGCCATTTTTGTTCTTAAAAAAACCCAGTGAAACTGAAAAAACCCCACCCAAATAACCTCCCACCTTGACATATTGAGAACATATTACATTGCAATAAAAATATCACTTCAAAGAAAATGAGTTTAGCAAAAGCAATATTGAAAATTAATGAATGGCCATCAGAGCAACTGATGTAAAACATCACCTGAGGGAAGAAAAGCTTCATTGTCATTTCGGTGAGTTTATTCAGTCGTGGAACTGCTCAAAGGCCCATGAGAAATAGTTTTATTTATTTACCTCGGGGCACTTTTTAATATAAAGCTGCTGCCCTTGGAGCAGTTCTGTGTTCAGTGCCTCGTGTCCCTCCTGACTCCACGGGCAGGAGAACTTCCAGGAGCCTTGAGTGCATCCCTGGTGGGTGATGGCAGCTGGGGACATGCAGAAGAGCAGTGGTAACCTTTCAATACACCCAGCAAGGATGGTCCTGCTCCAAAGTCGCCTTTTGGTGTCCTAAATTCCCTCCCAATGACATGGTCATGCAGGGAAAGCTCACAGCCCTTGCTGGCACCTGCCCTTCCCTGCTGTCTCACATCTATGCCAAGAGAAATACAAAAAATTGCATCCAACCCCCCTAAAAATACTTCAGTGGACACGCAACATCCTTCACAGTGAAGGAAACCATCTGCACAAAACCCTCCCTGGGCAAACCAACAGCTCAGGCTCCCCAACAAGGGCTGAGTCACATTTTGGGTGATGGGTCTCCGGGGGGTTTCCACCCTTTTGGAGACTGAGTGCTTCATCCAGGCTTCATTAGCACAGAGAACACTTCAAAAGGAAGGAAATCTCAGTGCTGAGGTGCTTCAGTACTTGCTGTTTTCAATTTGCAACACGAGATTTTTTGTAATTGACTTGGCTTCTTTAAAAGAATTCACTGCAATTCCATCCTGCAGGTGAAATGTGTCCTGAAGTCTCCATATCCAAATGCTCAGCACTAAATCCAGAACTTCCAGGTCCATCCCATGGACCAACCCTGCCTTGAAGTCCCTGAAACACAGGAAGAGAAGTTGGTCTGAGGCTGAGAGAATTGGGATTGTTCACCTGGAGAAGAGAAGGATCCAGGGACACCTGAGAGCCCCTTCCAGTGCCTAAAGGGGCTCCAGGAGAGCTGGAGAGGGATTGGGGACAAGGCATGGAGGGCCAGGACACAGGGAATGGCTTCCCAGTGCCAGAGGGCAGGGATGGATGGGATATTGGGAAGGAATTCTTCTCTGGGAGGGTGGGCAGGTGTTGTAATGGACTTCCCAGAGAAGCTGTGGCTGTCCCTGGATCCCTGGAGGTGTCCAAGGCCAGGTTGGATGGGGCTTGGAGCACCCTGGGCTGGTGGGAGGTGTCCCTGCCCATGGCAGGGGGTGACACTGGGTGGGCTTTGGGGTCCTTTCCCACCCAACTCGGTCTGGAATTCTGGGCTTCTCAGTAAAACTTGGCAACAGGCTCACAGGGAGCTGCTGGGAGAGGCTCAACAACAGCAGATTCTGTCACACCCCAAAGGGAATCCCTCCTGGGGATGGCAGGACACTGAGAAGAGGCTCCTTGCTCTGCTGTCGCTGCTGCAGCTGCTGCAGCCCCTGTTTTTCCTTTGCTATTTTCTCTCTGGGAGAGGGGAATGTGAGGAAGGAGAGGGAGCAAAGGAACACAATTATTTCCTGCATTTCCTCTTATCTCTTACCGAGGCAACTGCAGCTCAGTCCCGGGTGTGCACGTCACCCGGAGCAGGGATCCTTGTGTGGAGTATGTCAAAGGCAGGAGGGAAAACAGAGAAACAACAAACAACAGGAAAAAAAGAAAAAGGCAAAAATAAAGCTGGAGGAAAAAAAGATGTGAAAAGGAAAAAGCAGGAAATGTACTGTCCCTCCCAGAGTCATATCCAAAAAATTACCTGTCCTTAGCAAAATACCAATGTTGTGTGACTTAGAGAGAAAAACATTGGATCTCACTGCTGACACGATCCCTCCTTCCCCCTCCCTGGGGAGGTAAATCCATGGGCTTTCTCCTCATTCCCAACATGTGGGGACATTCCCTGTCAGCTGGTGACATCCTGCCAAACCCAGGGACCAGCCAGTGCCAACAGGCCACATGGACACACCCTGTTGCCTTTAGGGGGTCACAAAGGCAGAATCCCAGAATCTTTGGCTTGGAAGGGACATTCAATACCCCAAGAAACCACTTTGAGAACTCACCTTCCAAGAGCTGCAGTGTCAGGGAAACAAACTTGCGTTGCACATCCTTCCACCTCATGCCAGTCCCCTGGAAATTCAGGTCACTCTAAAATTGGGTAAGTATTTCACTTTTAAACCATTCACGTGTGAGTTTGGGTTTTTGTTTTTTTTTTTTTTTGCAAGTATCTTATTTTGAAAACCATTTAAAAGGTCACCATTTAAAGGTTACCATTTTTGTGGAAAAAAACCCACACCAAAAGTCAGTTATTTCTGTTATTCACAAAGAAAAACACATTCATCTGACCCAAACCCCATCTCTGGACAAGCAAACCAAGCTGATTTTCAGTGTCTCTGGTGAGCTTTTGCCCATAGCAGCTGCTCCAGCTGGAGGTGGGCGCACCTGGCAGTGCAATACAAAGGTGCCATATATCAGATTTCAGGCACATCAACCCCACAGCTCCCACTCTTGTCACAATTCCAGAGGGTTCAGGGTGTGTCATTCCCATTTCCCAGCAGCACAGACCTTTCCAAGGAGCCCATGAGCTCCCTTCCAGCATCTCCTGCTTTTCTGTGCCCACCCAGCAGAGACATCCTCAGGGATGTCATTATATTCCACAGGGATAATGCCATGGCACATCACTGACAAAACTCCCTCCCTTTCTGGCCTTGGGGGGGGGTCTTTGAACTGTTTTTGCTGAAGAAACCTCAACAATTAAAGGCACAAAATCACAGAATATCCTGAGTTGGAGGCGACCCACAAGGACCATCAACTCCTGGCCCTGCACAGGATCTTATCTAAAAATGGAAGAGATAATAAACCCCACAATCAACAACCAACCAGGCAAATATTGCTTATATGTTTCTCTTTAAAGATCAGGAAAGAAAATCCCAAGAGGAATCAGTCCCACTGTTTAAATGAAAGGTTTTCAAACACTGCAATGACAAGAAAAATAGAATAAAAGGCTTGAGAACAAAGCAATAAAAGGATCATTTGCTTAATTCCATCATTACCCGTGACAGGTGTCCATGGGTTTAATCAGAAAATCCATTTGTGAGGCTTTGTTTTTCCCCCCTTGTAAATGGGGAGGAAAAAAAAAGACAATAAATAGAACCCTTTTTCTGTGCTCTTTTATTTTTAACCACCATCACTGGCTTGGTTTCCATCTCCCAGCATTAGCAACCCTCATTCCCCAGCAGCTGAAGGACCCACCTCTGCTCTCCCCATGGGATTTACCCAACCTCAGGGATCCCCCATTTGTTCTCGAGCCCTTTGGTTCCCTTTGTTCAGGTCCCTGGTGGGTTATTGCCCTGTTTAGCTCATATTTTCCAAGCTCACATTCACTTCCTGACTTTGAAGCTGAAGTTTTGCAGCACCGAGTTCTAAAAAACTGCTATAAACAGAAAAACTGAAGGAGTGGTGGAATCCTGGATTCTTCCTGGGAGAAAAAGAGGTCACCTGGAGAAGCTTGAGCTGGGGTATTGGCTAAAAATTTGGGAACAGCCTTTAAGTCTGAAGATTTTCCTCCCATAAAATTAAGGATATATGTTGGAATTGCATTGGGGTTGTTCCATCTGGAGAAGAAAAGTCTCCAGGGTGACCTAATTATGGCATTCAATGCCAGAGAGCTGGAGAGGGACTTTTACAAGGACTTGGAGGGACAGGACACAGGGAATGGCTTCCCACTGCCAGGGGCAGGGCTGGATGGGATATTGGGGAGGAATTGGTGGTTGGGAGGGTGGGCAGGCCCTGGCACAGGGTGGGCAGAGAAGCTGTGGCTGCCCCTGGATCCCTGGGAGTGTCCAAGGCCAGGCTGGACGGGGCTTGGAGCACCCTGGGCTGGTGGAAGGTGTCCCTGCCCATGGCAGGGGTGGAATCAGATGCTTTTTAAGGTTCCTTCCAGTCCAACTGATTTTCTGGTCCTATGAAATGCCAGGTTTTCTCCCATTCCCCCAGCCATGCCATGAAGATGATGGTCCCTGCCTTGGGAAGCACCACCCTGGCAGGGGCCAACCCCTCTGCCCTGCTCCCCCCAGGGAGATATTTCGGAAGAACCTCTCAATCCACGTTTCCACAGCCCTTTGAAGGTGTGCGTTTCTCTACCAGTCTAAGGCACATCAAGCTGGGAGCTTTTTATAGCCCAGAGCCAAATTAAAAGCAGAGTTAAAGGCAAAGGCAGACAAGACCTGGGAGAGGAATCACGGCAGGTTATTCCAGCAGAGGAGTTGTTATCTCTGCCTGCCCTCTCTGCTCGAGAGCTGCATTTGATCATATATTCTTCTGACTTATCTGCTGCAGTGCCTGAATGCTAAAGGCACACAGAAACACAGGGTAAATATTAGAGGGTTCATTTCGGATTGCTCTGGTGCTGGGAGCTGGAAACCCATAATTCCAATTTCTCAGGAAGGATTCATTATTCAGTGTTGCAGCAAAAATTAACACAGGGGACTTGAAAAGTCTATATGAACAAAGGTGAGAAAAGTATTTAAAATATACAGCTCTGGTGTATTTTGCCCACAACCCCCTGCCCAGGGTCTTTTTTTCTCCTTTTTTTCCTCTTTTTTTTTCCTTTTCATTTTCCCATCTTTCCTTTCTCTTCTTTATCCCCTTTTCTTTTTCTCTTTAATTTTACTTTTCCTTTTTTCTTTCCCCTTCTCCCCCTTTTTTTTCCTTTTTTTAAGAGTTTAATCTTCTTTCCTTTCCCTTTCTTTACTTTTCCCTAGCTTTCTTTTTTGCTTTACAGTTTTCTCCTTTCCTTTTTTATTACCTTCCCCCCTTTTTTCTTTTAATTTTCCTCTTTTTTTTGTTTTCTTTTTATATTTGTCCCTTTTACGTTTCTTTCTCTTTCCATCTTCCTTTATCTTATTCCCCCCTTCTTTTCTTTTTTCTTTTCCTTCTTTCCCTTTTTTGTCCCTCTTTTTCTTTTCTCTTTTTTTCTTTTCCTTTCTTTCCTTTCCTTCTCTTTTCCTTGTTTCTTCCCCCTTTCATTTTTTCTTTTCTTTTCCTTTTTAAATTTCCTCCTTTTCCCCTTTTATTGTTTTTTCCCTATTTCTTTTTCTTTATTTTTTCTCTTTTCCACATTTCCTTTTCTTTATTTTTTCTCTTTTCCCCCCATGTTTCCCGGATAAACACCTTAATCCCTCCCCTTTGCCCAGCCCAGTCCCTGGAGGCAGCACCCCCTGCCAACAGCAGGGCTGGCTCTGCCCCTGTGCCAGGACAGCTCAGCTGCCCCTTCCCTGCCCGGCAGCACCTCCCTGACCTCATTCCCAGTGACTGCCAAGCTCTCAGGATGAATCCCCACATTTATCCCTCAGGATGGGAGCAAATTCCCTCCTGAATTGCCACCACCCCTCCTTGGTGTGAGACCAGCGCCAGGGAGATCCATGGAAATAAATTCCTAAGGAAAGCCCATCCGGAGCAGGGAAAATCCACATATTTTCCATCCTGTTGTCCCCACTGTGCTCCCCGAGGAGTTGGGAATGCAGCCTCTCCCTGAGCATTGCCCGGGAGATGCTCCAGAGCCACCAGGAGTCCACCAAAGGTGTGACATTCCAGGTGGGATGGGGTGGGGCAGTGGGACGTGTCCCTGTCCTTGGCAGAGGAGAATGGGATGAGCTTTAAGGACCCCTCCAACCCAAACCATCCAGGATTTTATGGCAAACAGGTCAGTGACAGCTTTCAGGTCACTGAGGAGCTGCTTTAACACAGCTATTTATCTTCTGCATTCCTCACAGGTCCTGGTGCCAGGGCTGCTGAGAGGCACTTCCACCTCTCTGCAAGAGCTCAGAGGGGAAAAAACCAGCAGGAAATGTCTTTGAGGTCACTCAGAACCTCCTGAGGGCTCAGCCCCAGCTCATCTTGGCCAAGTATTGGGGTCTTCCAATTCAAGGGGTGTTTTCAGATTTGGTAAAATGGACATTCTGCTTTTCCTCCAGCCTGACTCCAGCTGCTCCTCTCCTGCCATTTCCCACTGTTCAGCAGCCCTTTGTTCCCACTGTTGTTTCACACCTTCAGGACCTGGTTTATCACCTGCAGTTGGAGCAGCAGCCCCTCGACTGCCCCTCCTCAGAGCCACATCTTAATTAAATCACAGCATTGAGCAGGATGAGCCCTGTTTCCATAACCTTTGTGCCTCCACATGCATAACGAGCTCATGGCTGATTTAAGGAGCCTTTTTTCTTCTTTACAGAAAGACAAAAGCAAATTCCATTAATCCTTCATTAGCTTCACTTGCAGAATTTTGGAGTATGGAGAAATTTGAACTGAATTTTGCTGCCTCCCTGACCATCACTCACCAACTCCCCAACCTGCAGCTTTATTTCTCTGGGTTGTTTCACGTGAGAGTTCAATATTTTGGAAACATTTTTCAAAAATTAACCTTTTCACCCAGATTGTTTTACTTTTCCCAACGATATCAGAAACAGATACATTTATATCTTTGTGCCTTTACACAAAAAGCTCCCAAAGGATGAAGGGATAACATCCCACCCAAAGGGAATTACATCCATATTTCCCAGATATTTGAGAGAAATGCCATTGTTTGTCGTTGTTGTCGCTCAAGTTATAGATACCTTCTCTTCTCTTATTTCCATGAAGCCTTTTAAGTGGATGAATCTTTGGAAGTTGGCAGCACTGGACCTGGAGAACATGGGGAGATGGGATGGGACCTGGCACAGCCAATGGTGCCAGTCAGGGACATCACCTGAGCAGCAGCTACTTGTGGGTGTCACACCAAGGGGGGCTGTGGGCCACAGGTACAAGTTTGGACAAAAAAACCTCTCTGAAATAAATCCATAAAATCCCACAATGGTTTGTGTTAGGAGGGACCTTAAAGCCCACCCAGTGCCACCCCTGCCATGGGCAGGGACACCTCCCACCAGCCAAGGTTGCTCCAAGCCCCGTCCAACCTGGCCTTGGACACTCCCAGGGATCCAGGGGCAGCCACAGCTTCTCTGCCCACCCTGTGCCAGGGCCTGCCCACCCTCCCAGCCACCAATTCCTTCCCAATATCCCATCCATCCGTGCCCTCTGGCAGTGGGAAACCATTCCCTGTGTCCTGTCCCTCCAGGCTCTTGTAAAATACCACCACACTTTTCCTTTTGCAGGACGGCTTTAAGATGTGTGTGTTACTGTTCCAGGAATGGGGAAATGCAGGGAAACCCCACCAGCAGCCAGGCTGGGCAGGGCTGAGCTCCCCACGCCTTTCCAGCTATTCACTCAAAAGATCGAAATAACATTTCCATTATCAAGTCAGGAAATATGACCAGCTGTGTATCTATTTCTCTGTGCCCTTTTGCTGTGAGCTTGGTAACCCACGTGAGACAAGACTTTACACCCCCTGCTCACCCCAGATCCCAGACTGGAATGGCAGAGGTGGATGGCTCCTCTCATGGTCTCCCCCCCAAAGCAGGAGATGTTTTGGGGAGTGCCCAAGGCTGGGGGGTACTTTGCCATCCTGTGTCACAGGGAGGGTTCCCTTTCCTCCACCCGGGTTGGCATGGGGTGGAGAGAGGCTGGAAGGAGAACACAAACCACTGCACAGCTTGGTCTGTGGTGCTGAACTGTCACAGGGGAGCAGGGACATGGGCACAGGGACTCCCAAACATGGTGCTCTCAATAAAATAATAACCCCCTGTAAATAAATACCATACACAAAGTCATAATTAGCTCCTGAAAAATATCAAGGCAGAGGCAGAGCTGGAGCTCAGGAAACCTCTGGTTGCTCCTTCTCTGCCCACCAAGGCAGGAGGATAGTTCCTGCTACACCTCATCCCTTCATCTCAGCCAACATTCAACCACAAAAGGATCAGGCAAAGGGTTTATCCATTTCCTTTTTGTTAATGAGGTTTTATAATACTTTGTCTTCACTTTGGCTAATTGGCCCTGTCGCTGGGGTGGGTCATCAGATCTCCCACCCAGCTCCACAGGTTCCCTCTTACAGCCCCGAGTCAGAGCTGTTAAAAAGGTAATCAAGCTGAAATGTCATGGAATTTAAGAACTACCACAGAAGAGGTCTTGAGTTCAATACCTCACTAATTATGTTATCTTCCAACAGGAAATGTGTCTTCTGCTAATTGGACCGAGTTCTGTTTTCAGTTATCCTCAGCTATTTATTTTTGTTTATCCCAGCTTTGCTCCTTCCCCACAACAGGAACAGCTCTAAAATTAAACAGAGTATTAGAATTGATGCAATTACATCTAGACATGGCTTTGCCTCAGGTGTTCCTGTTTCTTGCTCTCCCCAGTCCCCCTCCAGCATGAAACCTTCCTTACTGGCTGGATCTCTTACCTTCCAACATGACATCTGAGATAATCCACTAACAGCAGCCACTGACATTTATAAGGATTTATAATAAACACATTTGACTAAAATCAAAGCCCCAGCACAAAGGCAGACAGGAGACACCAGCAAATGTCACTTGCAGCACTGTCACTATCACACAATAACAGACACAAAGGGGTTCTGGCAGCTTTAAAGCAGCAGAGAAATGTTTCACCATGAAGGTGCTTTTGACACAAGCAGCTCCTCTCAGCAAGTGAGAACCTGAGTGGCTTTGGGAATTGTCAGTGACTACAAGGGATGGAGCAGAGTCAGAGCCAGGAGTGTGACAGAGAATCCTGGAATGGTTTGGGTGGGAAGGGACCTTAAAGCCCATCCAGTGCCACCCCTGCCATGGGCAGGGACACCTCCCACCAGCCCAGGGTGCTCCAAGCCCCGTCCAACCTGGCCTTGGACACTTCCAGGGATCCAGGGGCAGCCACAGCTTCTCTGAGCACCCTGTGCCAGGGCCTGCCCACCCTCCCAGCCACCAATTCCTCCCCAATATCCCATCCATCCCTGCCCTCTGGCACTGGGAAACCATTCATCCTTGTCCAAAGTCCCTCTCCATCTTTCCTGTTGGCTCCTTCAGGTCACCCCAAAGCTTCCCTTCCCCAGGCTGAACAATCCCAACTGGTCCCACGACTCTTTGCTGTTGAACTGGTGATATCACACTGTATATTAAAGGCAGACCTCTGTAACTGCATTTATCTTGTGGTCTTCAAGCTAAAGGACAATATAGCCCAGCTTTACCTCTCCTGCAGGACTTTCCCCAGGTCCTTGTCCTTTCAGCTTTCCTCTTTCCTCCAACTTTCATCCAGATGAATAAGGATGAACCAGCAGAAGGTTCATAAAGAGAAAAGGGGATTTAAATAAAGTGATGGACGATGCTCATCTGCCAGGAGAGAGTCAAGGGAAAGAGAAGAGCCTGGCTGAGCCTCTGCCAAACCCATCCACAGCCTCCCTCAGCTCCAGGAGGGTTTTCCATCACCTCCTAAGTGCCCCATGCCAAAGGTTGTTTGGCTCCTCGCAAACTCTAATAAAGATTTACGCCAGGCTGTAAAGCAAAAAAACCTTAGTCCCTGATTATTATTCCCTTTACACAGTGTCTGACAGGAGACTATAAATCCAACATTTACATGGGAAAAAATTGCTGAAAATGGAAACCAATAAAATCCCAAACACCTTCATAATCAGGGTAGCTCCAAGCCCAGGAATCCCAGGTGCATTTTTAAGGGGAAAGGGTGAATCCTTATATTTGCAAGGAGAAAATATTAAGACTATCACTGGTCTTCTTAAGAACATTTTAAACTGCAGGCAAGGTTTTCTTCAGATACTTTTAGGCTCCGATTTAGGTTAAGTTTCAAGGTTAAAAAGTCTCATTATTCCTTGTTCTATATGCTCAGCTTAGACCTGCTCAGCTCTACCTACAGATTTTCCACGTACAACAAGCCCAGGGACTGAGGCCAGGGAATTCTGCACTGCCCTTCCCAGAGCCCGAATTATTGCAAACCGAGTTCAATGGGTTAACTCAGACCCTGCAAGTTCCACAGGCTGAGGGAGACAGAAATGCCCCAGTAGATGTGACTCTGCATTGCAGCAGTTTTATTTATTAAGGAGGTTGATTCATGACAGGGCTGTGCAAGAACCACCAGCCTTGGGCTACAAACTCCAGCTGCACAGCCCGGGAATACCATGGAATCCTGGAATCCTGGAATGGTTTGGGTTGGAAGGCATCTCAGAGATTTAGTCCAGCCTCTCTTCCACCAGACCAGGCTGCTCCAAGGCCTGTCCAACAGAAATTATGGAAAGGGCCAAGGGAGAAGGGTCAGGGATGTAAAGGGGCAACTCAGAGACATCCAGACAATTATGAGCCACCAAATGAGATCCTTGTTCTTTAAAAGAAGAGACATTTAAACCCAAATCTGAAATTCCAGCAGATTTTTGGCTGTGTCCTCTTCACTCCTCTGCACATTGATCATGTATATTTTATGAGCACTTCATTAGAATTTCAGGGAGGTTTTCCTCAGTCTGAAGTGAAATATTCCATGCTTGGTTTATGTAGTGGTACAAAAAGGGGAGGATTTAGACCATGGGTTTAAGTTTAGAAACTGCATTTTTAATGGCACTATGCTAAGGTGAGTGGAGTTTGCTCTCATGCTTTTTAAAAATTTTATTTTCAGTCCTGAGATATTTAAATGCCTTTTTTAACACACAATAATATTGGCCTGCTATGTCATTTTTTCCACATGAATGGTTCTGTCAGGAGGATGTACTTATTAGTGGACTTACATTGAAATTATGGGTACTTCTAAAAAATGTTTTCTTCAAATCTTTATGAATATTTTCATGAAAATCTCTGAAAATATCATTTAATGTTTCATTGCTATTTTATTGCATTAAATGGAAAGGTAGAATTTTCAAAGTTTAGTGATTTCTTAATGGAACTTGTATTAAATTTTTATTTATTCCATTCACATAAGAGGAATTTCAAAGTACATTTTGCCTTCAAAATACAAAATGTTCTGTATGATCCTAATTCCTTCTCTCTCTGTCTGTTCATCTAAAATTTGAGACCACAGAAAAGCCTCTGCTTGGAGCACCCTGGGCTGGTGGGAGGTGTCCCTGCCCATATCACAAGGTGACTTTAAGGTCCCTTCTAACACACACCATTCTGGGATTCTGTGACTTCCTGACATGATTCCCACCAGGTTTCCAACAGGAGGAAGGGACATTCCAACCCAGCCTGACTGGGCAGGGATTTGTGTCTCTGCAGCAGCCTCGATGACCTGCCCAGCCCCAGCCTGGCAGGGACTCTCAGACTCTCCATTTTCATACCATGCAGACAATCCCTTGTTCCACCACTGAATTTACCTCATCTGCTGGATGTTGCAGCATGGTTTATATATGAAAAGAACATTTTCCCTTTAACAAACCCCAGAGTAGTCTCAATGCTGCAAATTTGATGGAATTAGACTGATTTTTTCCTCCCACTAATAAGCATGAGAAGCAGCCCAGGTTTTTATGACACACTGAAGTTTAGATTTTAAATTTTAAACAACCGAACACTGAATTAAATTTTGCATTTAGCAGAGATACAAATCCCATAACTGATGGTATTAAGCCTACAGAGCTTTGACTGTATTGCTTTAAAGAACCAAAAGACAATTATTGGCAAAAAGTCATTTTAGCTTTAGTGTTCCCTTGTTACTCAAGGCTGGGTTATAAAAGAGATTGGGATATTTTTTATTATTTTTCTCTTACCTTGATGTCAAACTGACTGAAAGTCTCTCCAGCCACACATCTCAGGACATAATGTTTAATACCTAACACAGACAGTAAACAAAACAATTTAAAGCAGCGCTGTGATGCATCATTCGGCTGCTTCTCCCGTTCCCGCAGAGAGCTTGCCTCGGGATAGAAACCGCTGAAACGAGAGGATGAAGTCACTGCTCAGACCCCCGGAGCGAGTTGGAATTGCAGGAAAGCAGAGCCTGAGTGTCACTGGAGTGACAGGGCCAGGGAGGTGACCAGAGGGATGGACAGCTCTGCTCTGGGACAGGCTGGGAGAGCTGGGGGGGTCACCTGGAGGAGAGAAGGATCCAGGGACACCTGAGAGCCCCTTGCAGTGCCTAAAGGGGCTCCAGGAGAGCTGGAGAGGGACTGGGGACAAGGCAGGGAGGGACAGGACACAGGGAATGGCTTCCCACTGCCAGAGGGCAGGCCTGGGTCGGATATTGGGCAGGAATTGGTGGCTGGGAGGGGGGGCAGGCCCTGGCACAGGCTGGGCAGAACCTCCAAGTGCCTCTTTTGCTCCAGCTCCTGCCACACTTGGCTCAGTATCCCAGAAAGCCACATAGCTGCACTTTGGGGAGGATTTCCAGCAATCATCAGGAACCACCAAATGCCAGCCTACAACACCCCAAACCAGCCCAGTTTGGTCCTGAGGAGCCTGGGGACCATGCCAGGACTGTTCTTGTACTTTGTGCTGTTTGCAGGAGCTCAGGGTGAGTGAAAAACCTGCTGCTGAGAGACCTGGAAGGTTTTCACTCCTGAGGAGCTGGGCAGCCTCTAGGCTGGCAGCTTTGTGGTCCCCAAACTGCCCCCTGTGCCAAAGTCCTGTCCCTTTACCCCCACAGTCCCCAAGACCCTCCCCAGCCCCATTCACCTTTATTTAGGGCAGAGCAGACGTGACAACGTCCACATTTCCCTGCAGGAAGGTAATTCCAGGCTCCTGCAGCAGGCAAGGCATCAGCCGCTGGTCTTCTCCAGGGTGGGAAGGAGCAACATCCAGCTCTGGGGTGCCGTGTCCCCAAAATACTGACTTTTCAAGCCCCAGGATGGTGTTCTGGGCAGTAGCGTGAGGCACCAGAAACCCACAAGAACATTGGAGTGAACATTTTCCTCCCGTGAAAATAGTATTAATTCTAAATTTTCTTAGTGTATTTTACAGGGACATTTAGTGTTCAGAAGACTTAAAACTCATCTATCACTTTAAGACAAGAGTGAATCACGTTCAGCCCGTGTCAGCACTTTGGTGGAGCTGCCATGGTGGGGACTGGGACAGTATTACCACTAATAATCGCTAATAATGCTCTCTGAGAAGGCTCTAAATGAAGGGACATAATGATGGATATAAAACCTCTGTCAGAAGAACATTTGCAGCGCTGTGGGCAGTGGGATAAATTAGAAACACTCACTAAATTCTATTATCTGGCAGTTTATTCAGCAATTTACAGCCTGCAAACGCAGCGTGTCTGTAATTCATTAGGATGAACACTGCAAAATAACCCCCCAAAAGCTCTTAATTTCTAATTGTGCTTTAAAGGCAAAACCAAAAAAATCCTCACGGAAAATAAAGTGCTTCACCCCATTTCTCAAACAGATTTTCTCAAGCTGAGGAAAACTTTGATCCAGGGAGAAACCCTTATGAATTTGAACCCTCAGTTGTCCCCAGTTCTGCAGGGAGTTGGTGACAACCCCTGAGCGCTGTTTCCCACGGCGGGTGTTCCCAGCGATTCAGAGAATTTGGAGAGGGGCTTGGGAGGAGAGCCTGGAGTGTCCGGACACAGGGAATGGCTTCCCACGGCCAGAGGGGGACGGAAAAAATCCCCGATAATTTGTTCCCTCCTCCGTGCCAGTGACCAACCAGCGAGTGCCAACCACCCTGAGTCCCATCGCTCTCGGGAAATTGCCGGCATCTCCCTCCGACCTCGCTCTGCGGGGAAGCGGCTCCCACGCTCTGCAGGAATTTGGTGATCCGGCGAAGGCTTCAAGATGCATTTGAGGTACTAAAGCCATGACCCAAACACTGTCTGGCTGAGCAGTTTGGGGTCCATCCTGCCGCAGCATCCCTCGCCTCCCCGGTCCCGCAGCCACCCCCGGGCTTTGCCCTCCTGTGTGCCGCGGCTCCAGCCTGATCCCAGGAGCACATCCAGCCCTGGACTGGAACAAGAGCCTGCCTAGGCCATGGCCCGGCACACACTGCAGTTCCCCAGCTCCCAAATAACCGGGGGGTTCAGCAGTCGCTGTCACACCCCTGCCCTGCCCGGAGCCACAAAGCCCCGATGCCCCTGGCACCGAATGCCCAGCTCATCGTGCTCCGGTCCCTGCACCGGGACCCGCTCTGGAGGGCACAGCACCCTGCAGGGAGGGCACTGGGACACAGATCCCCAGGAACAGCCACCAGCCCTGTTTGCTAATTAATCCAGTAACGAGGGGTGTTCTCCCTTCGCCTGGTTAAGGTCAAGGAACTCCAGGAGCTGAACCAGACAATTCATAAGGGCCCTGAGGATGATCAGAGGGGTGGAGGACACAGTTTTCCCAGGAGCTGGGACCACTGAGGAGTCCCTGTAACCTGCAACCAAAGCCCTTGGTCCTCCTGCCCCTGTCTGTCCCGTGAGAGACCTGTGATGACACTTTCACTGCTGGCTCAGTTGGAACTCCCACAAATGGCTCGTGGCCAAAGGATGGACCACACCCCCCCTTTTCCTGCTGCTCCGGGCTGCACACACTCATTAGAAGTCAAGAAGTGGCAGGAAATGTGCGATCTGCAGCCTGTTAGAGACGCACACACTTGAGTAGCCCCGTGTTAACACCCTGGTTGCTTTTGTTTGTAAATACTTGCAGGTTTCCACAATCAACTGAACAGCAGGACGTGGCCCCGGGCCAAGGCAAGCTTTGAAAAGCGATGGATAAGGCTTGTTCTGGGTATTTTGGGGGGGAGTGTACGAAGCTGTACCACTTCACAAGCCAGTGGGAAACATCCAGTCTTGTCCGCACCCTCCTTCCTTAGGGCTCCGCGTTTCTTGAAAGCATCAGGACCATGCCAGAAAAACTCAAATTCATCCTTTTCCAGCGTAATTTCAGCTCTTTCATCTGACACGTGCGAAGTTCCACAGCCAGACTGTGATCCCGGCAGGATCCCTCATCTGAGAGTACAAGCCCTGCCCTCTCTAACCCACCTTGTTCCCTCTCTGATCGATCACCTTTTGGAAGTCAAATAGATCAATGCAGGGATGAAGGCAGAGCTGCTCTCTCTCTGCACAGATTCACACTTTGCAAGGAAAGGGATTTTCAGATTTATGTGCAGAATCTCATCTTTCTCCATCATCACACCGACACAACACTGAGGATCCCAGCAGTGCAGAGGGAGAATCAAACACAGCCAGGAGTTCTGAGTTATGGAACCACAGGAAATCAAAGGGCTTGAATGAACACGTTTAGTCTAAGCTAAAAGTATTTATAGAGGCTTTTTTAATAATATCACACTGCCTTGTAGCTGCTGTAATTAAGATTTAAATTCCATTTAATAATGGCAGAATTTAATAATGGCCTGCCTGCCTGTGGGAATCTGATCCCTCTCATTGATCATTTCATGGACAGGAACCTGCAAGCAAAGCAGGCTCAGAAATCAAAATGCAGATTTGGGATCTGAGACCCCTCATGCTTCTCTGGGTTCCCTCACTCTCCCCTGGGACCTCTCACTCTCCTCTGCCTTGTGCTCTTCCCTGTACTCTGCCCAGGATCATTTTATTTATGTCCATCCTTTGCCTTGCATGGAACTGTTCCCATTCCAGGGATATTTCCCTTTCTCCAGGCACACGCAGCAATAAATGAACATATTACAGGGATTACAACAAACATCACTAATATCAATAAAATCTCCCAGAAGTATAAAACATAATTTCTGCAAGAAGCACAATATTTGGAAGGGCCATTTCCGTATCCTTTGAGTCTTCAGTTTCCCTCTCCTTCAGGCACTAATAAATCTCAGAGAGAAGCAAAGAAACAGCAAATACCTCACACAAAATACCTGTTTATCCACCAGCCAACCTATAATTTTCCAGCCTCTCCACAAACCCATTTGTTTCTGTGGCCCATCCAGGGGCCATGTCCCCTCTTGGGAACTTTTCCTGTCTCCATAGTAACAAATCCACTCAAAAAGGGAGGAATGAACAGGGTGAGGCACAGGAATGGGTGGCAATACAGCCCAAATCAGGAGCAATTCCAAAGCTGGGTGAGCACAGGTCCTTCCCTGTGTCAGGCACACCTGGCTGAGGGATGTTCTCATCTCGGGTCAGCAGGAATGTGCTGGGAGCATTAACTTCCAGTGTGATTTCTCCACACTATTTCCCCCTGGTTTAATCACTGCCAAGCATTTCTCCTGCCCTCAGCACCAGCACATCCAACATGTCATTGGAATGACAAAGTCACCCGGTGCCCACCTCCACAGCCCTGGCATTTCAGGCTCTTGTTGGGTAAACAGCACAAATTCTGCAGGAGAATTAATTACAGGCACCACACATGGATGAAACCCCAGAACTAATCTTTGTGTATAATAACAGTGGAGTGGCAAAAATATTGCCATTAAACAGGAGAACCAATTCTGCTTGTCCAGAAAAATAAAATTGGAGAAGAATTATCATAAATTCCAACAAATCCCAAATACAGCTGCAGAAACAGAGCATATGTCACCCAGCAAAGCACCAGGACAAAGGGGAATGGTTTGAAATGGAAAGAGGGAATATTCCAATGGGATATTGGGGAGCAAATCCACCCTGTGTGGGTGGGGAGACCCTGGCACAGGTTGGGCAGAGAAGCTGTGGCTGCCCCACACTGTGCATGGGGCTTGGAGCAACCTGGGATAGTGGATAGTGGAAGGTCCATCCAGTGGCACTGGATGATCTTTAAGGTCCCTTTCAACCCCAACTAGGCTGGGATTCCATGATTTTTTCCAGTTTTTGGCTGAGGGGTCCCTGCACCTCGAGCTGGGCTGTTGGCACAGGACAGAACCATTTCCCCTCTTTAAAAACAGCCCTAAAAAGAGAAATCACTTAGAGACATAAAATAAATGTGTCTCTGGACCATGATGGCTCTGGCTTTATTACCAATTATTCTGTGATTTTTGATCCATTTCTCACTCTTACTGAAACCAGAAGAATGTGGTGCAATCAGTGTCCACCCTTCAAACCAGGGATGCAGGAAATTGTCTCAAAGCATCCTTTTCCAACCCCTTTTCTTACTGTTTGAGGGAATTTGAGGCAACAGAGGAAGACACATTTTTACCCACCACCCAGCTATCGCACCTTCTCCTGCAGACCCCGAGTATCTCAGTACCTGAAGCATTTTTGTTTAACAGGGTAGAAATGATACTTTTCCTCGAGGGTATTAAAGTGACCAATCTGCATTTACCTGGGGTATTCCAAGACTTCTTTGAAACCCCTTGAAAATGGGGCTGAGGAGGGAGAGCAGCCAGGAGAGGATGAAGTGAGGAGAAGGTGGAGCTGCCACTGAACCCAGCTGAGCAGGTAGGAGGGAGCACCAAAATTCCCTCCCTAAAAATCAAATCAGCTCTTTCCTGGAGATTATTGCCCTGGCAGCAGGAGGAGGGTGAACACATCTCATCTCCCAAATGAGGGGTAGGGAAGCGAGCAGAAATGTTCTCCCTCAGGCTGGGAAGTGCCAGTGAGTTCCCCCCCAAGCCCAAAACCAGGCCAGAAATGCAGCAGGTGAAATCAGGACTCTCTCTATCGCACCACACAAAGTGGTTCATGCCATGTATCAAAAGCAGGAGTTAAATTCAAAGGAGCCCTTCAGCTGAACTGCAATCACCAGGATCATAAACCCTTTGTCATGCAGGAAATACACTTTAATATTGTCTGTCTCTTTGAAAAGACAGTTCCCCACTCAGGTTTGACTGAAGTGAGTCTCTAAGTGTCTGTCCAAAGGAAAGGAAACTGATATTTTACATTTATTGAACTTGTCACTGCAAGAATCACTTGCTCTTTGGGTTCTGATGAGAAACAACCTGAATGCAAAACCAGTTTTCAAGGAAAACATCAGTCCCCCTTCCTGACATGCCCCACTCCTGCCCCCAGTGCTCCCAGTGCCCTCTCTTCTCTTCAGGAACAAGGGGGGTGAATATGTTTTTTCCCTCATTCCCATAGGAATGAATTCCTTACCAGCCTTCCCTGCCAAGCTCCAGAGCAGAGAGAGCATCCAGCCCCTCCTGCTCCTCAAACCAGCTGCTATTTCTGTCAGGGAAAAACAAGAAGCTCAAAACAAAACCACAGCTCTGCCCCTGACTGGGAAAAACAGTCCACTTATTCTGTCCTCTCTCTTGCTCTGGAAGGGGACAGTGCCACTTCCCCACCCTTCATCCTCCAGCTGCAGGGAAAGGCTCTGATTTGGCCCCCAGGAAATTGGGTGAACTGACTGCATTTGAAAGTCCAGCTGTGCTGCATCTCATGAACAAAAATGTTTAGGACAAGTTACCAGCACCTCTTCCTGCTGCTGTTGTTCTCTTTGGCTCTGTAAAAACCCCCTCACCTTGAGCAGTTCATTTATTTGGCTTTCCAGGAAGCCTCGCTGTGCAAAGGATGAAACATCACCCACAGTAATAACAGGGACTTTGTTGAATAACCCATCAGAATTCCTTCCTAAAGAGCCTTCCAGAAGAGGAATAAGCTCTTTGTTTGGACCCCGAGTACCAGACAGGCTCTGACAGCTACAAAAGGAATTATTAAGGTGTTCTAGAACATGTGAGCTGCAGAAACACTGTGTTGTCATAAAGGCAACTGAACTACCAATGCAACACAGACCCCTTCAAATACCCAAAAACATTCAAAAGCCAAAAGAGCATCTTTGATTCCACCTGAAAGATGAAATGTTTGTAGGGAAAGAAGGAGGAGAACATTACAAAAGCTTCCTTTACTTGGCTCCATGTGCCCAGGACAGTGTGTGCTCCTACAGGAACCACAGCTGAGTGTTTCATACCTGATTCAGAGGGAAAATTCCCTGTAGCCACTGGGAACAGCTCCCAGCACCACCAAACCCCCAGGGCCTGGATCAGGAAGCTCCAGCAGGAAAAACACTCACACTCAACACCGTCCTTTATCCATCACATGCAGAGGGAGCACCTCTGGCACTGGTGGAGTAATAAATATTTCTGATTATGGCACTAAAACTTTTCCATTTGTTTTTAAATATGGATTAATGATACTTTTGCTTCCTACATTCCCAAGCTCTGAGCTGTGATTGGTTGGTGCTTTAGGAGTGAGGAACCACAGCCAGTTCCCACTGAAGTGAAACTTTGGCATCCTCTTGTAGGTTATGGAGAGAAAGATTTTCATCTTAAAATACAACCAAACAGGGCTTTAGATTTGCTTCTTTATTTTAAAAGTCAACATAAGGAATATTTGCAGCCACCCCTGAACTGTAAGGAATGAAGTCTATTTAAATTAGATGGGAGTGTGGAAATGGGATTAATTACAATATCATTAAGAGCTTGGGTTCACCAGAATGAACTAGAGAGGCTTCCATAGAACCATGGGGTGGTTTGGGTTGGGAAAGGACCTTAAAGCCCATCCATTCCCACCTCCTTGCCATGGGCAGGGACACCTTTCACCAGCCCAGGGTGCTCCAAGCTCCATCCAACCTGGCCTTGGACACTCCCAGGGATCCAGGGGCAGCCACAGCTTCTCTGGGCACCCTGTGCCAGGGCCTGCCCACCCTCCCAGCCACCAATTCCTTCCCAGTATCCCATCTTAATCTCCCCTCCTTCAGCTTCTGAATCATTCTGCATTTTCTCCATAATTGGCCTGTTCTGCTGGTAGTTCAGAAGCCTCAGAAGCAAACACATATTCACACAAAAAATCCCCTAAAACCCCCTTTTGCTGTTTTCTGACAAGCCTCTGGGAAGCAGATGACGCCTTCCCGTGCTCTAAGCCAGCTTTGCTAAGCCTTGTGGAACTTCCCTGATTTACACTGCCTGAGTCCTTTGCTCTTCATGCTTTGGGAATTCTCTCAGAAGTTGCAGCTTTCCAAAACTGACTATTGTTTGCAGCAACCTAATCCCTGCCAGGTGCTGAGACCCTCCAGCTCCTGTTCACACCACTGACATCCAGCACAAGTCCTGTCAAAGCCTGGAGCAGCTGCTGCAGCTAAAATTGATCAGAAAATACCTATTGAACTGCTAAGGATGCCCAGCTAATCCTCTCCAAATTTATAAATACAGTTCTTGCTGAAGAGAAAACCTTTCTGTCCCTGGGAATTGGGCAACACAGCCAGGGGAGATCTGCTGGTTTTGCTTCACCCAACCCTCCCCAGGAAGGGCAGGGGGCAAGGGCAGAGCTGCAGGTGAGGTCCAGGAAAAGCCAAGGGCAGGAACAACTCACAGGCTGGGAGAGCTGGGAGGGTCACCTGGAGAGGAGAAGGATCCAGGGACACCTGAGAGCCCCTTCCAGTGCCTAAAGGGGCTCCAGGAGAGCTGGAGAGGGACTGGGGACAAGGCATGGAGGGACAGGACACAGGGAATGGCTTCCCAGTGCCAGAGGGCAGGGATGGATGGGATATTGGGAAGGAATTGGTGGCTGGGAGGGTGGGCAGGCCCTGGCACAGGTTGGGCAGAGAAGCTGTGGCTGCCCCTGGATCCCTGGGAGTGTCCAAGGCCAGGTTGGACGGGGCTTGGAGCACCCTGAGCTGGTGGGAGGTGTCCCTGCCCATGGCAGGGGTGGCACTGGGTGGGCTTTGGGATCCTTTCTAACCCAACCTATTCCATAATTTTGTGATTCCATGACAGGACTCCCACCTGATTTCTGTCCAACTCAACCCCTGCCATGATTGAGGCTCCCACCCCCAGGTTGCCCCTCTCCTTCTGCCAGAGGGGTTGAGCACCCTGAAATCCAGAGCCAGCATGGAAATTAAATCAACAGTAAATATAAAACCAGAAATAAAAGGGTTTTTTCCTACTTTTCAGCAACATTTTTTTTTTCACAATTGCTCTTCTGTTAGGTTTTTTTTTTCAAAAGTTTTTAATTTTATGACACAATAAAGAAACTCTCTCATCTCTGTCAAACCTTCCATGCTGGTGACTAACGTGCTCTGGGTGGAAAGCCAAGGCTCTTGCGGCAAATATAATTAATTCTCTCACTCCAGTGAATTCTACCAAATAGATTTAAAGCACTGATGTAGATTTACCTCTGGAGATTTAAATCCACACAGATTTCAAGTCATTACCATATTCAGATTTTTAGGAGAAAGTTGTGTTTGAATAACACCCAAACCACTTCTGGTGGGGTTTTATTCAGAATCCATTTCAAGAACAACATCAGGCAGTTTGAATTTTGAAGAAATTAAGTCAGAAGTTGACAGGAATTTTGCAGGGATGGGAAGAAGGAACTGATACACTCAGTTTCTTTTTTATTGGATTTTTCTTGTTTTCCTACACATGCACATCGAATTTTCCAAAGACATCCAGAGACACACAGAAGCAGGAAGGGAGAGTTTTACAATAGAATGACTTATTTATTTGGGAGTGGACCTTGTTTGAAGTTGTATCTCCTCCTGATTGCCTCTGGAGTTACTAACCCAAGTAAAGGCCAATGATCTGCACATGGTCAGGCTGTGGCTCTGCAAAGATGCTCCTTCCAGCTGCTCCTTTGCTACAAGGGCATCTCTGCTGAGCACCCAGAGCAGCAGCCCAGGAGGAAACAACAGAAAGCCAAGGAAACTGGGTTGGTTTTCACTGAAAAGGGGAAAAGAAAAAAAAAAGGGATCACAGTTTGATACTTGGGCAGTGACATAAACCAAGGCTGGGCAGGACTCGGAACAACCTGGTCTGGTGGGAGGGGGCAAGAGAGGACAAGGGAAAGAGATTTAAACCAGTATAGAGTAGCTTGAGATTAGAGATCAGGAAGGAGTTGCTGGCTGGGAGGGTGGGCAGGCCCTGGCACAGGGTGCCCAGAGAAGCTGTGGCTGCCCCTGGATCCCTGGGAGTGTCCAAGGCCAGGTTGGACGGGGCTTGGAGCACCCTGGGCTGGTGGGAGGTGTCCCTGCCCATGGCAAGGGTGGCACTGATGGGCTTTGGGGTCTCTGCCAACCCAAACCACTCTGGGATTCCATGATAAATTATAATTACCTGATGTTTACTTGGAGGAGGAGGAATCACCAGGGCGAGCTCCTCTCCTTGGAGGGCAGGACTAAAACCACCACTGCAAAAATTTATGATTTAGGCTAAAAACTTTCAGACTCTCATCCAACATTGCAAACTGCACGTCAGGCACCAGAAGGGAATACTTTCCTCATTTGAACACCACAATCTAGTGGGAGCCCTTTGTAATCTACATTTTTCTCTAGGTCTTTTGAAGCTTAACTCAGGCTGAGTTCAAGTGAGTAGTTTGTTCTTCTGATTCCTCAGAGCATCCTGACTCTGGAGCTCACTGATGCTTTGTTTGTTTGGGAAAGAGGATAAAAAACCAGAGAACGAGAAGAAATCACTCCCTAAATCAATGCCTGCCATGGCCACAGTTAGCTGAGAAATGATATTATTTATTAAAGATGTGAAAAATCCCCCCTTCTGTTGCACATCTCAATTTTCAGTTAAACAAGAAAACTGCAGTCCCTGAAACAGGAACAGCCAGTGCTTGGGAGCAGCACAAACGGTGGGTTTTCAGACCATCAGGATTTTATAACACACAAAAAAGAGAGAATAAAGTCTGAAATATGGTCTTAAAAACGCTCCATCCATGCAACAACAGCTTTCCCCAGGTGCCTGACAGCTTTAAAGATGTTTTTCTTGCAGCAAAAGGAATAACACAGATATTTGTCATCCGAGGTCAGTGGCTATTTCGTCCCCTCGTTTAGGTTTTCTGACTCACTCAGGAACCCAAGGCTTGTGACAGGCAGAAGATGATGAAAGATTGGGCAGTGCTGACCCACAGCACCAGCCTCTCCTCTGATGTGCTGACCTTGTTCAGGCATTGCCCTTCCACAAGTCCTTTCTTACTTCAGTTGGTATAAATATAAATTTACTCAGTTGTATTCCATACACCTTGGATAATATCAAAGTGATTCTCCATTCTCCTCGTAGCAAAATTAAAGTTCTATCATGGCTTTCCCCTGGTTCTGGATGGGAAAATTCCTGATTTAACTTAATTTATTTGATTTTAAATTTATTATTCTCATTTTGACTGAAAACTTTACATTTAGCTCAAAACAGAGTTTTGATTTCAGTTGATGGGGTTTCCAAATAGCAGCAAAGTTGCTAACTGGGCAAGGAGCTCATTGGCAATAGGACCAGGTTCAAGTCTTACTGCTCTGTTACACAGCCCTTCTGCCAGTCTGTAGGTTGGGATATTGGGGAGGAATTGGTGGCTGGGAGGGTGGGCAGGCCCTGGCACAGGGTGCCCAGAGAAGCTGTGGCTGCCCCTGGATCCCTGGAAGTGTCCAAGGCCAGGCTGGACAGGGCTTGGAGCACCCTGGGCTGGTGGGAGGTGTCCCTGGATGGGCTCTGAGGCCCCTCCCAAGCCCAACCACTCCATGGTTCTGTGAATCCATTCCATCTGAGAGCATGTTTTCCCTCCTGGATTCCTCTCCTCCCTGAAGGGCTGTCTCTCACAGGGCAGGTGCAGTTCACTCATCCAACAGCTCCCATCCTGCTTCCTGCTGGCTCTCACTGGGGTCATTTGGGGACAACATTCCAGAAAAGCAGAGCTTTGGGAAGCATTTCATTCCTTCAAGGAGAGTGGAGAAGGACATGAGAACGTGTTCCTACACAGCAGCATCACCCTGCACCCCCTCATCCCAACCAGCACTGGGGAAACTCTGCGGGTTATGCCTGAAGAGCCCCTAAAAACAAGCAGGGAGTTTCTGAGGAGAAGCAGCATTGTGGTTAAAAGGCTGTGGGCTCCTGCATGGGGCTGGGACAGGCTCCCAGTGAGCTTCAAGGGCATCCATCCTCCCTGTCCTGGGGAGATTTTAACAGAGATACAGATTAAGGACAGCTCTTCCTCTGACAAAAACATCCCCTGCTGCTGATTGAGAAATATTAAGCAGCTTAAATAAATGTTTCCTCTTGTTGTACTGTGGGATCTCTGCAGCACACGGAGAACCACAGGAGGCACCACTGGCTCCCAAAAACCAGGGACCAACATTATAGTGCAAGCGAGCCACTGTCGTGAACAAGTTGTAACCATTTAATTCATTTATTGAAAGCTGAATTTTCCATGTTTTCAGCAAGTTCTGGTGCCCTTTGGGAAAGATTGTGTAGCTCAAACCACCAGCTACGGCCCCTCCAGCAATAAAACGTTAATAGACTGAAACTTTTCAATTGCCTTGCTGTGAATGTGATGCAGTTTAATTTTATAAGGTGCCATCAATAATACATCAAAAATATGGTAAAACATAATGTGATTATTTTAATTCCTACAAGCAGGTCTGGGGGAACAGGGGGTGACGTGCAAGACTAAGCAGGTGCCAAATGCAATTATTTGCTGCTGGTAAATTCCTCCAGCCCAGAGCTGGTCAGACCCTGCTGTGCAAACACCCCGTCCCAAGAACCACCTCCCTGCAGTTGTGGTGCCCAGAGATGTTGGGGATTCCATCCCTGGAGTGTCCAAGGCCAGGCTGGACAGGGCTTGGACCAACCTGGGATACTGGATGGTGCAGTGAGATGGGCTTTGAGGTGCCTTCCAACCCAAACCATTCCATGATTCCATTTTAATTAAATCATAGTCCTACAGGATTCCCTCTGGTTTTGAAGGTTAATTAATGTGCAGGAAATATGTTTCTAAAGTCTGTCTTTCAACCAAAACCTGCTTTTAGGGCAGAGGTTGATGCTTGAGGATGCATTTTTCCATTATCCACACAGGCTCTGATCCCCACCCTGACAAAGGAATGGGAACACACTTGGGACTTGTCACTGAGGACAGGCACAAATGTAAAGAGAAGGAGTTTCTAAAAGACATTTTTGCCTGTAGAAGGGTCTGATCCTTGGTGACAGAAGTGGGACGGCAGAGACCTGCAGTCAGCTGAAAATGCATCCTGCAGAACCCCTGTCCTGTTCCTCCTATAGCCACGATTCCAGGGATGAAATCAGCCTTTTTCATTCAACCAGGTCACATCAACCACATGTGAGGGCCCAGGGGCACCAGATGTGGTGGCTGCAGCCAGAGACCCTCTGCCTCCTCCTGGGCCCATTTTGGGACCTGTCAGAGAAGTCTCAAACTTAGTGAAAGGACATAAAATAATTTAGGGGAAGGATAAAGTCAGGGAGGAGGCTCTTACATAGCTTTGGATTCCATTGCAAGACAGATCCCTGTTAGAAATGTCAGTGTAGAATTTGGCTCTCCCTCCTGTCCATGGAAAAGCAGGGGAGCCACTGAGTGTTCAGCTACAGACTGACTTCTAGTTTACTTATCTTTTAACTAAAAATATACATTATTGGGTATTTATTTAATATTATTTGAGCACCTGCTGTCCCTGCCTATGGAAGGGGGTGGGATTTTGGTGACCTTTAAGGTCCCCTCCCACCCAAACCTGCCTGTGATTTTCTGAGTTGTAAGAACCCAAATCCAAGCACAAACCTGCTCTGTCATTCAAATGCAAATACAGGTATTTATTCATGATTTCATGGGGTGAGAATACACATTATAAAGGTCCTACAACATAAGATAAGAGAACAGAGAATATCCTGAGTTGGAAGCACCCACAAGGATCATCAAGTCCAGCTCCTGGCCCTGCAGACACCCCACCCCTCCCACCCTGTCCCTGAGATTGTTGTCCAAACTTTTTTTGTCTGTGATTTCTCTCTGCCACTCCAGCCTGCCCAGAGCAGTGAGGAGAGACATCTCAGTGCTGAGACAGGGCCAGCACAGCCCACAGTTGTGTCCTGCAGCATCAGCACACTCTGCCAGTGAGGTCCCTTTGCTGGCCAGATCAGCACTCCTGCCTGGCACAGACTTGCCCAAGAGCATCACTGACAGAAATAACAGGCAGTGAGGGGAGAGCTGGGACAGGTCCTTGGGCAACATGAGCAGCCTCCCTGCCCTGAAAGCAGTGGGTTCACTCGCTGAGGAACGCTCTGGAAAGGACCTGGCAAGTGGTTTTATTCAAAACTAAACCCTGATATTCACCCCTGCAGATCTTTCCAACGTACCCCACAAAGGTGGTGTCCCAAAGGGGACGTGGAGGAGATCAGGAGCAGGTGGAGACAAACCAGCCCTCAAAGATCCCAGACATTAGTCTTGGATTTGACCCAGCCTTAGCTGCAGTTTATGCACACCACATACATTTTCATCTAGGAAAGCTTTTAGGAGAAGAACCTGGACTGAAGCATTCCGAGAAGCAGATGCACCAATACAGCTCTTCCCGTAAGAGCATCTCTCCCAGGAAGAGGGAGCTGGGCAGATTTGTGCCTGATGTGCTGGGCTGTGACATCTGCAGTCAGATCAGAGCTTGACACGAGAGATCCAACCTGACAGGGTGCATCAGCTTAAAATGCAGCAACTGAAGGCTTAAAAATATGTTTTTCTCTTGGCTCTGCAGTTTTGACAAAAGCTCCTCTCCCACAAGTGGCCCATCAGGTGCTCCCACCGGGGCTCTTGGCTGCCTCCCCTGCAGGCTGGGCACACACTCCTGGCTCTGCTCACAGAAAATGGGATGCATCTTCTGACATTTCCCAGTGTGTGTTCCCACTTCAATCCCCACAGCGGTGATTGTGCTGTGGAGAATACACTCAAACTGAGTAACACCTGTGACAGTGACACATCCAAGGCCTCGGAGTGCCATGTGCCAGCTCTGCCCTCCCCCTTCACACTGCTTTGTGTTGCTTGGGATGACAGATTTTGACTCAGACAGGAGCCTCATCTCCATGGCTTTGGCCAGGCTCCTTCCTGCAGTGATTCCATAAACCCTGGTCTCACCAAAGCCCCAGTGACTCAAATGACCTTCTCCATCCACAACACGTGAACCTTCACATGACACGTGGAGCATCCTCTTCAAATTAAGCCTCTTCTGTACCAACCCTCTTGTGCAGCCACTTCCATTCTATCAACATGTGGAGGAGACTCAGCAGATACATTTTGCACCCCAAAGAGGCAGAGCTGTGAGCTAAATTGGAGAGATCTATAGGATAACTTGCACTTTAGTCAATCCCTTCTCATTATGGCAGAGCAGATCCCCAGTGACTTCCCCATTAATCCATCAGGTGTGATTGTGTCAAGGGAAAAGCAGCTGAGCCTAAAGAGAAAGCAAAAACTAGGCAAAGGATTTACAGTAATTGGTTCATTAGCATCTGGATTTGGGTTGGGAAATGTGGAAACAGAGGGACAGCCTCGATCTCTGCTCTCTGTGAGCAGGGACAGCACCCAGGGAAGGGCTGGAGCTGTGTCAGGGCAGGATTAGGTGGGATCTCAGGGAAAGGTCCTTCCCCCAGAGGGTGGTGGGCACTGCCCAGGCTCCCCAGGGCAGTGGGCACAGCCCCAAGGCTGCCAGAGCTCCAGGAGGGTTTGGACAATGGGACAGGGGGGATTGTTGGGGTGTCTGGGCAGGACCAGGAGCTGGAGTCAATCCTTGCAGGTCCCTCCCAGCTCAGGATATTCTTTGATTCTATGAGTCTAAGATCATCTTTCCACCTACAGAGTATCCACATCCAGCCCTTCATGGTGGCTCTGACCCCAGGAGAGCCTTCTGAGGGCAGTTCTCAATAATTCTCAATAGCTAATTTTGCCTTTGTTGCGTGGAAGTCACCAAATCAAAACACAAAGTCTGTTAGTGAGGATTTCTCTCCACTTTCTCAGTCCAGCTTCAAATATTAAAAGCTGAAGAGCAGCTGACAGTGTCCTGTCCCCTGCCCTGAGGGATTTATGGAGAAGAAAGTATTGGAACAGAACAGCACAACACTGGTCAAGGGCAAAGTGACAGAAACGTTTCACTCAGTGGTGATAAAGGCAATGATCAATCAGAACAGCAGTCCTGACCTCAGCTCTTATTTAACTGTCCACAGGGTTTTTGGTGCCATCCAACACACTGGCTGTGACATGAGGACTCCTCTGGTCACAGTGATGAAATCAAAAATGACCTGGGAGAGTTGAACTGGCCCACAAATAATGAGAGATATAACCCAGCTTACCTGTGTTCTGCTCACAGGAATCTCCAAGACCCACAGCACAGCTTAAAACCCCAATCCCATTCCCAATCCACATCACAGAGCCACAGAATCACTAAGGTTGGAAAAGGCTTCAAGACTGAGTCCAACCTGGGACCAAACAGCACCATCCCCACCAAACCTTATCACCAAGAGCCACATCTGCTCTTTGTCTGGACACTTCCAGGGATGGTAACTCCACACAAACCACAACCATGTACCAAGATGTCCATATAGCCACTCTGGAGAGGTTTTGGGATAAGGTTTTCAGCTTGTGCTTCCCTGAAATCTGTCCCTCCCCACAGTTAACAAGGACCCAGCACAGCAGACACTGCCCTGGAATGTCATTGTTGCTCTACTTTCCAGTGCAATTGCCAAAATGTGAAAGAAAATATGTTTTCTGCATGAGAAATGTGTTTCTAGCTCAGGCAAGGAAAGAATGCTTCATTTTCTTTAAAGAATAGTTGGAAAATTGGATATTTCTGAAAAATGAGTTCTGTGAATATCAACAAGCTGAGTCCCCAAAGATCAGCAGTTTCCCAAGGAAAGCTCTATGAATCTTGCCAGGCACACAGTATGAATAATTCCTAAAACAATTATCAGGGGAAGGAAATAGGTGGCTCAACAATTTAAAGTCTGAGCCTGTGAGGGTGAGGGACTAATTGCAGGGAGAAAAAGGGAGCCAGGAGCCAGTCCCTGAAGTTCAGTGACAGTGAAGCCGTGGAGTCCCCATCCCTGGAGGGGTTTAAAAGCTGTGTGGATGTGGCACTTGGGGACACGGGTCAGTGGTGGGTGGGCAGTACTGGGGGATGGTTGGATTTGATGGTCTTAGAGGGCTTTTGCAGTGACATCTCTCTGAGCCCTGTCCATCCCATGGCACCACAGATGGTGAGATGCCCTGGCAGCAGATTCCCAGGGCCACCATCATCGAGCCCTGCCCCTTTGGCTGCATCCCACAGGGATCTGGAGATGGTCACAGGAACTGAAATCGAAATTCATGAGATCTAACACATCATCTGGCACTAATGACAACTGGGCTGTGCCAGCACTTTGTCACCCCCAGAGGGGACCGAGGGAATGATTCCTCCATGCAGGGCCAGGGGGACAGAGGGACACGAGCAGCAAGCCGTAATTTCCTGACCAGGAATCAGTAGGGAAATTACTTTCACATCAGATAGGCAGGGGTTAATAAATATTTATGTAAAACCTGTAAAGAAAACACATGGTACTGCATAAATAAGGAATTTCTTAAAAGGGTTAAAAAGTGACAAGTGCTTTGTGAGGAAGACGTGGGAGTTGGATTCCTCTTCTCCTCCAAGCACTCATGTGGATCTGGCACTGCACTAAATCATCACAAAACATCCTGGAGAGGGGATAAAGGTCCAGGTTAAAGAGCTGTGTTAAGTCTTTCCCTCCCTCTGTGCTCCACTGTCCTCACTGTCCCTGCCCTGCCCTCCCAGCAGGTCCCTCACACACACACGAGGCTTCTCTGCCAGCACAGAGAGCGAGAAAACATCCCCTCAGCAAAGCCAGGTCCTTGCACAGAGTTATCTACTCAGCACAGGGCTGAGTCAGGAGGGCTTGGATCACCTGGTCATGGTGGGAGTGCCTGGAAAGCTCTGTGTGCTCTGGGGAACATTCCTCTCCAAAGCCCAGCTCCTGCCCAAGGTCCCACTTGGAAGACAAACCCAGCACCAGGAACTCAGGCAGAACCTGCTCTGTGCACACCAACATTTGTTAGTGCAGCTGAGATGGAGACATTCCCCAAACCTTTCCCCTTCAGTTTGCACAACCAAGGCTGGACTTTTACCTCCAGAGCTCACTGAAAACACTGCCTTGGTCTGTTACTAATATTCCCTTTTCCCTCCACATTTACAGGATCACAGCACGGTGTGGTTGGAAGGGACTTGAAAGCCCATCCAGTGCCACCCCCTGCCATGGGCAGGGACACCTTCCACCAGCCCAGGTTGTCCTAAGCCCCATCCAACCTGGCCTCCAGCTTCTCTTCCCACATCAAGAATTTCAGGAAAACCAAATCTGTTTGTCAGAAAAATAATAATAGCTTATACTGACACCTGATAAATTCCTATGGGATGTACAAGTTCAGACAATGAACTCAAATATCTTTAGAACTACTCGGAACTTTGTTCCTTACCTTGTGCTTGAGTTTATTTGAGTGCATTTCAGGGAGTCTGTGATGGGGTGACCACCCCAAGGTGCTGCCTGCAGCCTTTTGGGATCACTCTACAGCGGAGAAACCCAGGGGAAAACCACCAGCAAATCCCCAATTCCCCTGAAAACATGGAGCTGAATACATATGTGAACAAACCCCTCAGGTTTCACCTTCGGAGTGTCATTAGCAGAACAACCACTCCAGCCTGCTCAAAGCTGCTCTGAACAATCCTCTGCTGTTCAGAGCCCTGTTTGCTACTTCTGCAAAAGAGGTTTAAACCAAAATAATCCTTGAGCTTTCCTCAAAATTGACCAAAAGAAACCCTTTTGCTTCTCAAGCTCTCTTTCAACCCACTCCCAGTTAGCCCCATACAGACCTTGTTTCCTTTCTCCCTCAGCTGCAGGAGACACTTAGGTAATACAGTCAGTACATAAATGTTTATTATCACCTGGGCATGTTCATTTGGAATATGATAAATAATTCATATTATATAAATACAGATTATATCTCTATAATTCATTTGGAATCTTACCATTCCTTTGTGCCACTAGGTCCAACCCATCCCAGGCTACCTGGGACAGATGTTAGTGAGGTATTAACTAGGATCACATGGCTTAAAATTAAGAGAGAGGGAAATGAGCTCCTTAAATCCTGGGAAATGTCACTATGGGGAATAGGAGATTTTTTTAAGTAGCCCAACTGCCTGACTCAGGAGTTCACAATCAACACTTCATCCTTCCACACTTCATTACTCTCAGCCTTTGGACATTTAAAATATATATATATTTAATCTCTTCTACTCCAGCACTATCAGGAGCTCATTAAAGCTCACAGCTCATTAGCCTGCAGGGCTCCATGTCTGTAACAGAGCTATTACACAGAAATTGCTACTTTCACAAGTGCTCTATGCTAATATTCCCATTTCTGGGACAAAAAAAAAAGCAGGAGGAGGGTTCATTTATGAGGAGGATCAGGAGAGATCTCTCTTCCATGGGATCCATTCCCGACTCTGAGAGGGGAACAGCAACACGGTGTGAGCAGGAGACAATGTCAGTCCTTGAATCCCAACTCACAGCTTGTCCCCACTTTGGCTTTCCAGTCTCAGGCCAGCTCTTTCCAGCTGCCCACAGTTTAAATTGGGAGAGTAAATCCATTTATTCTGGAGATGTTTAAGCTGGTGTTCTGCATGGCCTTGCCTGAACTGCCTCATAAAGTAGAATAAACGAGTCTCCAGGGGCCTTCTTGGAGCTGCTGATGGGAATGTTCCTGTCACTGTTTTGGGGAGCTTTTGTTGGTCCACATGACACACTCCCAGCTTGGGATTTGAGGCAGGGGAATGTTTTCCCTGCTCTGAGGAGAATGTGAGGAGTCTCTCCTGAAAACTATTCCCACACTCTTGTGGAAGGCATTTCCAGAAGGGAAGGTTCTGTGGGTTTTCCCACTCTGATTTCACTTTTAAGTTCCCCCAAAACATGTCCTGCTCCTGAACAGGACAAACCAGACATGCAGAGCCAAGGCCAGCTCCAGGAGGGTGTTCCTGACTCAAAAGAGAGTTCACTAGGAAAGACAGTGCCAATATCCCTGGTTTGTTTTGCTTCCCACTCAACACTCAGTCCCTTTTGGTCTCTGCAAACGCCCTCAGAGACCGAGCAGCACAGACAGGCTGTCTGTTTACTGGGGCAGGAGGCACAAAAAAGGCTGAGGATGGAGATAATCTATATATCTAGAGCCTTTGTGGAATGAATTTGTTTTCCCCAGGATTCCCACTGCCACCCCTGGGAGCAGAATAGCATCACACCATGCAAGGTGTGAATTCCTCCTTTGCCACTGAAACCTACAGAGAGAAAACAAAGAAAAATAATAACAAAAACCCCACCCAATCACGTACAAGTCCCCAAATTCACAGTGTTTTGAGTTTACAACAAAGTGTGTCCAGGTTTCCACTGATTTCATTTCCAAGAGGCACCTGAAAGTGCTCCAGGATCACCCTCATCCCACTGTCTTGCCCAGCTCCTGTGCCAACCAGGACAGGAAACCACAGCAAAGCCAAGTCTTTGCTTTTTCTTGTAATAATCTGGGTAATGAGAAAATTCAATTCCTCTGGTGATAAGGAATGAGACGTTGCATGACTTGAACAGTGGTTTAAAAAGCATTTATGTGGCTGCCCAGCTCAGGGTCATAACCCACATCAACTCCTCCTTTTAACTCCTTACCAAGCTTTTATATCTTAGTGGATATTTATGGATCCCAATGTTACTAATCAATATTTCTTCCTTGCTGAAAAACAGGATCAGTAAGTTCAGCAACCTGAGAAACTCATTTAAACACATTGTCTCACATCTGAACAGCACTGAGTCAGATTTATTGTGGCATCACAGAATGGTTTGGACTGGAAGGACCTTAGAGATCATCCTACCCCCTGCCATGGGCAGGGACACCTCCCACCAGCCCAGGGTGCTCCAAGCCCCCTCCAACCTGGCCTTGGACACTTCCAGGGATCCAGGGGCAGCCACAGCTTCTCTGCCCAACCTGTGCCAGGGCTCCCACCATCCCAGGGATATTCCATCTAAACCTACACACACCACTTCATTCAGCAGATCCAGACTACAAGCCAACTTTGGTTATCCATGACCTTGTGCCCCTGCTCTGTCACCACTCAAATCCCAAGTGGTGAGATAAAGTTCATCCAGTCTCATTTCCTGAGCCCTCAAAGACAACAGAGGGAACAGCTCAGACTCTCAGCTTTGCTGTGACACTGGTGGCCGGGTGCTGTCCCCACAAATCCCTCCCATCGCTGAGCTCTCACAGAGCAGGTTATGAGCACTCAGTGCTTAATCCTCCCAAAGGCCCCCGGAGATCCGCAAAGAGATATTGGCCTCCCTCTCTATGGAGAGTGAAACAGATAGTGGGGATTAGGCAATAAGCTGCCCCAGCGGCCAAACGGGCACCCTGCTTTACTCTCTAATCCTTTATCTCTGCTCTCACATCTCAGCTGATGACAATATTTTAAGCCTTCCTTTAAAAGGCAGGTACAGAGCTGTGGAACAGCTGCTGCTGTCACCAGAGCAGGCAGCAACTTCTCCTCTCAACAGCAAGAGCTGATGTGACCCAGTTAGGAGGAAAAGGTCCTTCCCCAGAGGGTGGTGGGCACTGCCCAGGCTCCCCAGGCCAGTGGGCACAGCCCCGAGGCTGCCAGAGCTGCAGGAGGGTTTGGACAATGGGACAGGGACAGGGGGCATTGTTGGGGTGTCTGTGCAGGTCCAGGAGCTGGACGGGATGGTCCTTGTGAGTCCCTCCAGCTCAGGATATTCTGTGATTCTGTGACCCGGGGCTGAAGGGCAGCTGCAGCCCAAGGAGTGCAGAGAAGGTCCTGAGCTGGCTCAGGCACCCCCAGCACCTCCACAGCTCAGGGCTCACACAAATGCACCTTCCAGCACTGCTGGGTGCCACCTCTCAAACACAGCCACTAAACATGCCCTGTTTGAAGGCTGAGATGCAGCACCTTCCACACACCCTGTGGCTGCCTCCTCTCTGCTGCTGCCGACTCTGCAATGAGGGAGCACATCACAGCACGCTGGGTTTCCACTTTCTCAGCAGCACCACGCTGGCACTGGGGGGAAATGGCTGGATGCAGCACCCTGGGCACCCAGCAAAGCCCATGCTGAGTGCAGTGGGATGACCAAGGCCCATCTCCCCCCCAGGAGACAGGAGCTGCTGAGATGCTGCCTGGTGGCATCTCTCCCTGGGCAGAGAAGCACCTCCTTCTTTCCTCCTGCCAAAACCCCAGTCTGAGAAGTGCTGGAGGCCTCCTTGGTAGGGCAGCAGTTCCTGGTGGCCAGGGTTGGCTGCTCAAGCCCTGCCAGCTGCCCCATCAAAGCCTTTGTCCTTGCACTCTGACTTTGCACTGGCCCTGCTGAAGAAGGCTCTGCTTTCCCAGCTCCCGCTGAACCCTGCATTCGGCAAAAGGGTCTGTTGTGGGATGCTCTGAATCACAGACTCATCAAATTACTAAGGTTGGAGAAACCCCCTGAACCCATCAAGTCCAGCCATCAGAGCAGCAGAACCACCATGGTCACCCCTTTGTCTTCCCCAGATTGCAACATTTGGCACAGCTGCACCTGCCACATCACATAAACCCCAGCACAAAGACCATTCACATCACACTTTCCTCAGGATAATCCCCAGAAGAAGAGAAAAATTGTATGAATTCCACGTGTGGGATCTAAACCAAATCCTTTTGATTAATCATAAGCCATTAATGGCAATGGTAATGAGCATGCCACTAAGTATTCCATAAAATATGTAAAGCCTGGATGGCTCTCCATAGATCTTGGCAAGTGCCTCGTTTAACCTTCACAGCTCATGAAAAACTGTTCCAAGTTCTTCGTCTCAGACATGAAAACTATTGATTGTTTACAGCTTTGCATGACCTTTTCTGACAAGTGGGGGAAATTATGAGATATTTGGTTGTAATTCAATCATGGAATATGCTCTAAATTACGATGGGTTTCAAAATGCCCATGTTGTTTCTGCACATTCATTTTAGCCCTGAGTCTCATCTAAGTCTTTCAGAAGATGTGTAGGAAACTATTTCAAACTGCAGTGCTCCTGAGTGCAGATAAACTGGTTATCTCTGAGAGGCATCAGGTCTGAAAAGTTGCTCATAATGATAAAAAATAGAAGAAATTTTGAAAACATCACTAAATGAGACTTAGCAGTTATATATATATATGTATATAGATATACACCAGATTTTAGCTCATGAGTCAAGACCCTCCTCTAGAAAACCTGTGCAAAGACTTACCCAAACTCAATGTCTTGCTAACATGAAATCTTGGTCTGACAGCACCTGTAACCATCCACCTTGAGCCATCATCCTGAATCTGAGCTTCACACAAAATCTTTCCTTCTCTGCTGATCAAACAACACACTGACCTTCAGGAGTTAAAAAGACATGGCAGCAATTCTTCCTCTTCTATGAGATCCCATTTATCTTCCTCCTAATCATATTTTCAGTTTATTTTACTTCAAACCCTTCCCCTCATCAGCACTACACCTCCAATGACAGAGAATTATCGCCTCTCACTACAGACCTGTAATTACAAGCCATAAGCCACCACTGAAATGGATTTGGGGGAGCACAATGTCAAAGAAATGCCTAGAAAATGGGTTGTATTAGAATATACAATTTGTGGTGTGTTCTATCTGTGGTGGATGACTCTGCAGCTCCTGTACATGACTGAGGTCACAGAGTGGCCATTCCCTGGGGTCCTGTCATTGCAAATCCCACAAGTCTGCCCTCAGTCTCCTCTTCTCCAGGCTGAACCCACCGTGGCAGGACATTCCCCTTGGAATGTGACCAAGCAAAGGTCAATGCCCTATTTGCAAATGTATCAGTGGTGGGCTTGTTGAAACCAGCCTGGCTGCAACCCTGAATTAACATCCTGGTGGTGAGACAACCACAGGAGTCAGGTGAGGACAGTCAGTCACTTCTTCTACACATCCCGTCCCTTTCACAGGCAGTTTCTTCTGCCATAACCCTGGGCTGTGTGAGTGGAGATTCCTCCCCAGGGTGGGGATGCCCCCCAAGGTCACTCCTTGGGGTTGAGAGCAGAGATCTCCCCAAGAACCTTGGGCTAGGTGAATTACATCAATCTCATTAATAATTATTTCTTTTTGCTAGCTTTAATATAAGGGTTTTAATAATTGCTTCAATATAGTGCACCATCCTATCTTATACTATACAACTTGTAGCATTAGCATTTATGTTGTGTAATAAATAATTCTGATTAAGACCTTTAGTCTGATCATTTGCAGCAATAAATGATTCATTTTACAGAAATATTCTCAGTTTGCCATCTTTAATCCTGCAGGACAAAGCTGTACTTAAACCATTGACAAAGTCTTGGGGTTAAGCCTGGACCCAGCCAGCCCCAGACTCCTCTCTGGGCAGGACTTTAGAAGGCAAAGGGATCCTTCCTGCACCTCCTGACCTTTGGCTAAAAAGCCCCCATCCCACCTGGAACACACATGAGTGTCTTCAGCCTGGTGATGTTCTGCCCTTCCCACAGACCAGCCCTGAATTATGCAGCAGGATGCTCAGGGATCTCTGCCTGCAATGGGTAGGAATGACAGGGACCAATTACTGTTAAACTATCAGCTGTGAAAAGCCTGGCCATATTCAGAGTTTTTACAGACCAAAGCCATTCTCGCTTTACAGCAGGGCCAGACCCTTTAGTGTCCATTACAGAAAAACCACTCAGTCCTATTTTTAGGTATAAACAGGAGATTTATCACATTCACACCCAGATCTGTGGATGGGAACATGCCAACTCCAACAGCCCAGCAGATACTGATCACCATCATTTCATGTGAAAGGCAGTGCTCTGATGAGTCACTCAAACACCTCGAATCCCAACTTCTACTGTTATTTATGTCCCACTGTATGTCTATATTTTATCATTTCTACTTTGGTCTGAGCATTAGAGCCGTTTGTGGAAAGACAAAGTTTAATTCAATAGGTGTTGGTTTGGAAAGAGTCCCAGAATATCTGCCAAAATAAAACCTGCTTCTAAAACCTGCTCCCTCTCTGCAAAGGCAAGATGAGCATCCTCCACTGAAATGGGCACATTAAAAGCTTTTTACACATTGTAAATTGTTGACTCTTATTAGTTGCAGGCAGAGGCACAGAATCACATTGAATCAAAGATGGTCCAGTGGGGCAGCCCTTAATGAGCAGTGACAGTTCTGCTCCACCAGGAGCCCAGCCCAGCACCCTCCCAGGCAGCAGCTCTGCCAAAACCCAGCAAAAAGCAACTGGTTCGAGCAGCAGAAGACAAAAGTGAATGCTAATTATTAATTAGTAGAGCTCCAGGCAATTGTGTAACTATCAATGGGAAGCTCAGAGACAAGCCACAGGCAGGCAGGGAGGGAGGCAGAGTGACAGGACAAGGGGCCAAGCCTGACACCAGCATTGTCCCAGCCCCGGGGGAAATTACACCTTTCATGTCCACTTACATCTGATGGCACAGGGAAGCGCAATAAAGAAGAATAATGATCCACCCCACTCAAGGAGCCCAACGTGACCTGCCTGCTGCTCCCAGGCATCCCTTCCACCATTAGTTAAAGTCTCTGGCATCTCTGTGGCACAGATGAAGTGCATCAACATCAAAAATTGATGTCCTGAATACCAGGAACCTATTTGCTTTCTTGCAGTTCACTTCCTCACTTCAGACCTTGGGCAGAGAACAGGCTTTCCAGCCCATCCATCCAGGCTCCAGCTCCTGTCTCTCCTGGAATGCTCACCTGGATTCAACCTGTGTTTTCACCAACAGCTCCAGCTCAGAACTGGCTACACTGGTCCAAGTCTATTACTAGGTTTAACTCCAATATTTGCGATAATTTAAACCATGTTTGATAGATATGGTCAGGAAATGGTGGTGGAATGAGAGCAGGGGGTTGGGAAGGTTCTCAACCATTGCTGCTGCCTCTCAATCTTCCCTCCCTCCCTCCCAGCAAATCCACACTTTATTACACACAGTTGAATTTAGTGCATTGATCATCATCTCTGTAATCAAATTTAATCACACACAGGTTATCAGAGATCTTATTTGTTGTTTTGTTGAGACTTTTTAAACATTTAAACAAGTTAAGAAGTTTCTTTCCTGGAATATCAAAACCTGACAAGATCACCAGCATCTCCAGCTGAATAAAATAACAGATATAAACCCTGGCAATCAGAGAACCATAAAATCCCAGAACAGTTTGGGTTGGAAAGGACCTCAAAGCCCATCCAGTGCCACCCCTGCCATGGGCAGGGACACCTCCCACCAGCCCAGGGTGCTCCAAGCCCCATCCAACCTGGCCTTGGACACTCCCAGGGATCCAGGGGCAGCCACAGCTTCTCTGCCCAACCTGTGCCAGGGCCTGCCCACCCTCAGAGTAAAGAAATTCCCCCTAAACCTGATGTACTTCTATCAAAATGATCTTACAAATGGATTGGAGTTAAATATGACCACAACAAGTGCTGGCACTGCCAAACTTGCACGGCTTTCCAGGGAAGTGGAAAGAAAATAGGAATTCACACAATTAAATGGAAATTGAAAAGAAAGCTGTAAAATTTAAGACTCAGTTTTGAGGGTTATGAATATAAATGTTCCCTCTCTGACATGTTGAGTGTATGATTGAAGCTACAACAGTGTTGTTTCCATGGGTGCCATGTAGCACTGAACAGAATGTTTTTACAAGAAGATTGCATCGTAAAATTGCAGAATTGGATCCAGGCATAAATAACAAAAAAAAAAAAACACCTCCAATTTCCAACATCTTTTCCCTGCCTTTTTACAAGATTTTGTTATTTCATAGCCAAACTCATTTGCAAATGCAGGAGCTGAGATATACTAAAAAATTATTATAGAATTGAATAAAATAGTCTTTTAAGTTCTCTATTTCACGGCATGTTTTCAAAGCTGATCTCTGAGTTCTGTAACAGTCATAGGTTAAGAGACACCAAGTGATTTTGAGAGATGGTCTGTTTTATTAAGGGCCTGCAGAGCTCAGGCACCATGAGTAGAAAGCCCAAATCTTGTGGGACTGGGAGCACGAGGCTGCCAATCCAACAAACCCCATCCAGGAAAATCGGGATGTCCCAGAACCACAGAACATGCCAAGCTGGAAGGGACCTCCAAGGAGCAGAGTCCAAGTCCTGGCCCTACACAGGACCCTCCCCAAGAGCCACACTGTGTGTTAGGGGAAGATGTTAATTCATTATCAATTAATTCTTATACCTGTCAGAAGTCTGATGCAGTGCTGTGACTCTCCAACACTCCTTTCACACATCATTTTAAGGAATTCCTCCTTTGGGTCCCAGGACTCACCAACTAAATATGCTCCCCAGTTCCTCAGGAGAAAAGGCCAAAGACAAAGGGGGTTGCAGGGCACCACACACTCTTCTCAGAGAGTGCAGGCACAGCAGTATGTGAGGAGCTCCTCACCTCTACCTGTGCCCAGGGACTGCACTCAGTCCTGTTAAATTCAATTAATGCATTATACGAGTTAAATCACTTCATATAAAACAACTTCAAATAGTTTGGGCTCTCTTACTTTTAATGCACTTCACTATCCGGGCATAGTTTTTTTAGGTAAGTGAGGAATTAATACTCCAGTATGACTTTTTTCACTCAACTTTAATTTCATGCAATAACGTTTTCCCACAGCTCACTCCCGCTGTCCTCTGATCCAGAACAGCTCAAATTCATTGCTGTAGTTGTTTTATGCACCACACAACTTGACACATCCTTAAAGCCAGAGCATTCCAAGCATCTCTGAAAATGACACAGCCTGCCTGCCAAAATTCACATGGTTATTTCTCCTTTCCCAAATAAATCATCAGAGAACAGCCCCTCCAGAGCAAGCTCTGCACCTTTGCTGAGCCAACCAACAAAACCAGGTCTAAGCTGTCTGACCATGGCCAGGAAAGGGGTTTTTTTAGGTACTTTTTACTCATTGATTTATTCCCCTGAGGCTTAAACTCTTTACGTTAAAGAGCAACATTTAATATGAGGGGTTAAGCTCTATAGTCACAGAATCTATAGCACAGCAGCAATAAAGTTGATTGTTTCCTACCAGTGTTTCTAAATTCAAGTCTTTAGGCGTTAGTAAACTTCACAAAGAAATTAGAACACTAAACTCACCACCTCATTCCCTAAGAAATAACCTATTTCTAGAGCTGCTGGGCTCAGAAAGTGAGATGTGCTCTCCCTCTAGAGTTGCAGCTGCAGCCTAGAGCTGGCAGGGAGTGGAGCTGCTCAGTGGTGCTATTGGCTGCTATTCTTGCTCATTCAGGAAGGGAAGTGGCCTTGAAAATCAATCATCTTTGTATTAAATGCTATCACCAACATTCTGGCCAGCCTTGACCACGAGTCTAAATGTACATTATAACGCTTCCATTGAATTGCTTCAAGCAAACTACTCACACAGGTTTATATTGCCTCCAGAGTCATTATCTTTAGGTGCATCTTTCTCTTCACTTCGGCCATTGTGATATAATCAGGAAAATTCACCCTGAAGAGTTTAATTGAACCCCTCACTGCTCCGAAAAGCAGCGGGACCAGGATCACTCTTTGGAACAACACGGCAATAAAAAGCATTTGCCTCGTGCCCATTCAAATATATGAAGTGCAAGCAGGAAATAAATAAATAAAGGAATGAAAACGCCAAGAGAAACAGCTCCCCAGCAAGAGCCATCTGCTCCCTGTGCCCTGTGGAAGAGTCAGCTCCTCTCAGCCTGTCAGGAAATGGGAAATAACCTTTGAGCTGGTGGAGCCGAGAGCCGCACACTGCCCTGATCCTGGCACTCCGAAATGTCAGGGATAATCTCATTTCCATGCCATGAATAATGCACACAACAGCGAGTGGAGGCAAAGGCACTGTGCCATGGGGAGTGGGCAGGGATGGCTGGGCTGGAGGAGCCCAACACCTCTCCATGCCACACATACCCCACCTTGCTTCTCGCTGCAAGAAAAGCGGCTGGAAGAATTAATTTGAGTGCAAGTCCACTTGGTCCTCTAGTCCTTGGAGCCTCATTGCAGCTGCACAGAGAGGAGGGGGCTGGTGCTGAGGGGCAGCTCACGAGCCAGGGTGACACCAGTGACACCAGTGACAGCTCCGCAGGGCTCCAGCTCCAGGGGGAGCCTTCCCTGCAGATCCCTGTCCACCCCAGACTGAGAGCAAGGAGAAAACCTCTTACACACAGCCAAGAAATCACACAAATAATAAAGCACAGCATGGTTTCTGAAAGCCACACGTCCCTCTGCACTCAGGGGGTTGGGCTGCGAGTCCTGCAGGGAGATCATGGGGTGGTTCCTGCAGTTACAGACTGGGCAAAAAAAGAGAGAGAAAAAAGAAACCCGCTGAGAGAAAATACCAAAGGAACAGGTATCATGTCTATAATTTCTGGTGTCCAGTGTGCAGGTACAATCATAGAAACACAGGGTTATTTAGGTTGGAAAAGTCCTCAAAGATAATTGAGTCCAACCATCCCCAGCCCTACCAAGGCCACCACTGATCATGTCCCCAAGTGCCACATCCTCATGGCTTTTAAATCCTTCCAGGGATGGGGATCCACCCCTGCCCTACAGCTGTGCCAGGGCTGGACAGCCCTTTCCAAGAAGGAATTTTCCCATATCCAACCCGAACCCTCCTGGCACAGCTTGAGGCCACATCCTCTTGTCCTGTCATCTCTTACCTGAGGTCAGAGCCTTATTACAACCTCACAGGGATTCCTTGTCCCTGTTTTCCCTTTGTTTGCACCTGCTCTGCTCAGTGCAAGAGAAAACAGGCAGCGACAGTCCAGGCTTGGTTACAAGGGATGCTCTGGAGCTCAGGCTGGGAATTTTGCCCCCAAATGCTGTGTCTGGAGTCTGTTTTTCCAATACACTCAATCCCAAGTAGAGGGTTCCAGCCTCTCAGAAACATCCCTGGCCCCAGCAATCTGGGGCTCTCCTGGTTGATACCCAGAGGTAAACACATCCTTCATTGCTCTAAGTCCCACTTTAGGCCCCCACAGGATTTTTTTAGCAATGAGTTCTGCATGGTATTTGGTGGGGAAATATTTGTATTTGATCTGATCTGAAGCCAAAACCAGAGTGAAAACCAGAGAGATGCTGAGCAGGACAAAGGCTGTGCCTGTAGCACCATGTGCTCACTTGTCCCCTCTGGTCCCCAGCCAGCTCCCACCGAGCTGCTTTGGGGAGCAGCAGTCTGGGACAGGGCAGAGAACTCCAGGGCAATTCATATGTGGAGCACATTCCCTCTTCAACACGTGGATGTAAGAGCATGTCAGGAAAAGCTGTTCAAAGGATGCTGAAAGACACAGAGTTACCCAAATCACTCAGAAAGCCACTGGCAAATCCGAGAAAGCCCCTAAATACACTTCTGGGCATAATGTCACATCACAGGAAAGGGCCACGAGCAGTGTTATCCTGCCTCAGACACTCCCCACATCTTTAGGGGAATATCCAGGCAGAAGCACAGAACTGTATTTTCTAAAGGAGTTCTTAAGTGATCCATTTACTTAAGGAGGGTGCAAAGCTCTTCATTTGTAACACAGGCATAGATTTAATGATGAAATGGATTTTCTTCAGAAGTTTCTGAAGGTTTTTAACAGGCTTTGAGCATTAAAGAGAATGGGAGATAAGCCTGGAATTTTGCCTGGTGATTTGAGCTGGATTCTCTCCCTTTCCCTTATCCCAGGCACAAGCTGGTAATTAGAACACGTTACCTTCCCTCTGGAAAAAAATACATGTCATGGTGTGCAAGTCTAAAGAGGGAGTTCAGCACCTCCCTATTTCATACAACTGAGCTCCTAAAAACACAGCAAGTGGGGGAATCCTAAAAAATAATAAAGCTAAGATTTAATTCAGGCCTGACTAACATGGCCCTGCGAGGACCTTTCAAACCACCCTGCCAGGAGTTTTTATACAGAAAGAGAGAGAAAGTGAACCCTGTAAAAGCAGTGAAGAGAAATCACCCTGGCCAGTCTGTACAGCAAGAACCGAGGCAAGATAAATGGTCATCTGAAGGAAGGGCAGTCTGGCTCCACATGATCAAAGTCCCACCGTGGTCTAACATCCTGAAAGCTTTTCTAACTATAAAATGCTCTTACACCATCATGTGCTGGACACAAACCTCCTCGATCAGCACCACGAATCCCTCAGGAAAGAATTTCCCTGGTAAAAGGGTCTCTCAGGGATGTTGTTAAAAACTTCATGACACAATCATTCTGGATCTTTTTAATGAAGTCAGTTCAAGAATGTGGAATTTATGCCACCTGTGGAATCTCTCGCTGTATTTTTGATGAATTAAGGGCTTATTCAGGTCTGAGCTTGGCCCTTTTGTGCAGTTATTTACAAGTCAGCCTTAATTACAGAATCCTGCAAGCTCAGCTGTCACACTGGTCTTATATAATGCACCTAAAAAGAAACAGATTATTTCACACAGGAATTTGAAGCTGTGACAAAAATCAAGAGAAGAAAATATAAATTTCTCTTTCTGAAAAAAACATTTCCATTCCCCCATAAATTTTTCCCAAAGCACTGGGAAGCAGAGAAGGGCTCTGTTTAATTTATAGCACAATGTTATTCCAGTTACACACTGAAATAAAGACTAAAAGTCCATTTGATCTGCCTGTCATAACACAACATTCCAAAAGGAACATTGAAATGCCAAGTGAAATGATAGTTTTACACAACAATTCATCTTGTTTAGACTAATAATAACTTTTTTAATTAAAAAAGAATGGAGACATCCATATCAAACCAACAAAGCTCATCTTCATTTTCTTTCTTGTTATGCAGCAACTTAATTCAAAACTCTCTGCTAGAATAAATTTTTTAAAGTGGGGAAAAAATTTAGGTCATTCAAAATACAGCCCTGTAATGTCAGGTGTTTTCATCTCCCACCAGGAGAATAATAAAGGATTTTCACATTGGTTAAACCGAGGCAGCCTGTGACTCTCATGTCAGAACATGGGCAGCAGCCACAGTCTTTAATATCAGGGGATAGAAAACTTCCAAATAAACTGGAGGATGGCACAGCTAAAGAAGAGGAGGAAAAAAGGGGAAAAGGGAGCATTTGTGGTTTTCAGCTAGTGTGGAATTCATAACACACTTGACTTGCTAGAATATGCATATTAAAATTGCATTAAGGCAGGTAAGATAAAAACCCACCAGAATATCTGAATTATGAGAAGAAACACTGAATATCCTGTAATGGCCACTGAAAAGTCGTTCAAGTGGTTTTAATGCTGAACTGACTCATTATGTAGGTTTATTAATGACCTCAGGAATTTATACATTAAATCCAATTCAGATTCAAGAAAGGCTTCCACAAATGAAGGTCCCTGAAATTCCAGGTACTGCCTTCCCACAGACCATGAAAGGGAGCACATGAAACCTCCTGAACTACACTAATTTCGTGGGATTTGGCCACAAAAACAACATGACACATTCCAAAGGCTGCAGCACAAACCACAGCACTGAGCAGGAGGGACACAGGGCTGTGTGTGATGCCCTGCTGGGCAAACACACCTCAAAGCTAGCCCAGATAAAGCCAGGCAAGGAAAGCAATGCTGGAGCTGGTGATCTGCAGGGTGTATGGATAACCCTTGATGATGCACTGCCAAATTAACAGGAGGATCAAAGAACCTTTCTCCAACAGTGGGACACAGGGATGGAGAATATTCACTCCAGCTCTCATTTTTAATGACTGTGCTCTGAATATTCAGCTCATTAGAAAGATAATCGTTCAGCCTCATCCTACAGACATTATAGAGTCCAGGAATGGTTTTGGTTGGAAGGAACCTTAAAGCTCCCCTCATTCCACCCCCTGCCATGGGCAGGGTCACCCTCCACTAACCCAGGCTGTTCCAAGTCCTGGCCATTAGTCCCTTGAGGGACTAATGAGTGTAATTAGTTACATAATGCAAATATCTCTGTGATACTAATGTGCCGGGTGATCTCCTGTAATGCCTCGTGAAGGCAGGTGCTGCTGAAGCAGCTTTTTCACATGCATTAGAGGAGTCAAACTGTATTTTTCAAGATTAACAATAACTGTGTGCAACTGGTGCTGATGTGAGACTGGAGTGCTGCAAGGCTAATGCTTCCTGACTGCATCAGCCTTAAAGCACAGCATGGGGCAGCATTCCAGCTGACCAAGGGTCCCAGAGTGGAACCAAACACACCATGGGGCAGCATTCCAGCTGACCAAGGGTCCCAGAGTGGAACCAAACACAGCATGGGGCAGGATTCCAGCTGACCAAGGGTCCCAGAGTGGAACCAAACACAGCATGGGGCAGCATTCCAGCTGACCAAGGGTCCCAGAGTGGAACCAAACACAGCACTTTTCGTGGTCCAGAGAGTCACCCAAGCGAGGGGTGTCAAGTGTTGGGTCACTGCTTGTTGCTCTGGCTGCTGTGAACCCAGGGATGGCTGTTTATGGAGGGCAGGGAGGGGTTTTACAAATCCCAGAATCAGAGAGGTTGGCAAAGCCCTGCCAGCCCAGGGAGCCCACCCTGTGCCCGATGCCCACCTTGTCCCCCAGCCCAGAGCTCTGAGTGCCACGGCCAGTCCTGCCTTGGGCACCTCCAGGGCTGGGCTCTCCAACCCTCCCTGGGCAGCCCCACCACCCTTTGCAGGCACAAATTCCTCCCCATGTCCCCCCTGGCCCTGCCCTGTCCCATATGAGCCCGTTCCCTCTGCTCCTGTCCCTGTTCCCTGGGAGAAGATCCCAACCCTCCCCTGGATCCATCAGGGACTTGCAGAGCCAGAAGGTCCCCCCTGAGCCTCCTTTTCTCCAGACTGAGCCCCCCCAGCTCCCTCAGCCCCTCCTGCTGCTCCAGCCCCTCTGTGTCTCTCCTGTCTGAGGGTCCCTGAACAAGGTTCCAGGTGTGCCCGGCACAGGGACAGGCACTGCTCTGGTCCTGTGCCCCCACTGGGGCTGGCACAGCCCACCTGGGCACACCTGGGTTCATGTCCAGGGCCTTTCTCATGGGCAGCTCTCCAGCCAGTGGCACTGGGAGCAGTTTGTCCCCTACACCACCTAAAACTGGGAACTCCTCCCTGGGGACCTGCAGCTCCTGCACAGCTGAACTCACACCGTGCCTGCAGAGCCACCTTGGGGGTCACAGTGTTCACCCCCCCTCACCTTTCCCTGCATGTCCCATCCTTATCAGGGGGATTTGGGCTCCTGGGATGGATTAGAGACCCAGAAGAGCCCGGGCTCCATGAGGAGGATGCCAGGCAGTGCCTTGGAGGTGTCTGTGCCAGAGCTGAGAGCCAGGACAGTCAATTATCTGGGCAGGGGAAGGGACCTGATGGATAATTCCATTACCCGGGGGGTCAGACCATTAACACATCACTCTGTACTTCACAGGCTGCCCCGGAAAACGAATCCTGATCCCTGACTGGTTAGACAGAGCCTAAAAGGAAATCCAATGTGCCATAATATTAATTAGGTGAGCAGGAGCAGCCCTGCAGCACCTGCTGGTGCAGCCAGGCTGGGAGAGGGGGATTGCTCTGTGCAGAGTTTTCAGCTGCCAGAGGTGACACATCTACTTACAAATTAGTTCTTCATCCACCACTAAGGAAAATTAAGAGTCAGAAAACGCTCTTTGGTTTGGAACTTTCTGATCTTTGTTCCTCTGTCTCATCTTATGTGACCTGCCCACAACCTCCTGTCAGGGGCACTCCAACCCAACAGCAACGAGAGCTCAAGGGGGCTAAAAAAACAGGCTAAAAATCCCCAAGGAGGGTTTTACATCCTCCTGAAATCTGCATTTCTTTAGCACAGAACCCCAGAATGGGTTGGGTTGGGAAGGACCTCAAAGCCCATCTTGTTCCACCCCCTGCCTTGGGCAGGGACACCTCCCACTGGTTGCTCCTAAAAACCTAAATTATTCCCATATACTGAATAGCTTAATGAGCCTCCCTAGACATATAAATCCCAGGTATTGGAAAGGGGAACAACAACACCCCAAAATCAAAGAAAACATTATTTCTCAAACTTTAGTTACTCAGCAAGGTCACAGTCTGGGTATGGCCTCGGTGATGTCACTTGGAAAGAATGAGGTTTGACATCAAACTTGAGGATTCATTTCTAAACCTAAAAAGCACACACGTGGCATCCAACATAAATAGTTAATTAAAACAAGGATCATTAAAAATGCAAACAAAAAAAAAGGAACCCTGAGAATCAGGTGAATTTGTGCTGAGAATACAAAAATACAGCACATAGAAAACCACATATAAAGATCCATATAAATCCTGTGACTCGACTATATACATATATAATATATAAATAATAAGATTTTTAAATTCACACTCGTAGCTGAACAATCAAAGAGGCAGCAGCTCCTGCAGACTCGGGACTGCCAGTGCTCACTGTTCCACAGTTCCAAAGCAACCAGTAATTAGGGGCTGCACGATCAAAGCTTTTAATGCTGAATTTTCAAAGCAATTTGTAACCATTAAGCAAAGGTTTCAGCTCACGGGCAAGGCATACATTGCTGTGCATCCTCAATGAAGAGTTAAATTGGAGGAAAAAAGGAAAAATTCAGCTTTTCCATGGTTATGCAAAGAATCCATCTTGGCTGAAACAGAATATAAAGGCCAAATCCCTCCTTTTCTGCCTTAAAAAGGAAGATGTAGAAGTTTCCACAGTCTTTGTAATTGTTTTTGCTGTAAGTTTTGCATTATTTTATTCAGCAGAAGAGTCACACTTTGAAATATCAGCACCAGTCCAGAAACCCATTTATGAGCAGCAATTACTGGAAGGTATTGATTTGAAGCTTCAAGGGAGATGGATTAAGTTTGGGTTTGGATTTTTTTAAAAAAGGGAAATAATTAAGCCAGACACTGCATGTCATATTGAGGCTAATAAAGTTGTTGGAGGGGTTTGCTGTCGCTGGGCTGTACAGAAGGGTAAATATCAGGATGGTGCTGCCCCCCAAGTGTGTGTGCTTGGCCCTCCAAACAGCACGTTCAGGAGTGCCCAGGGTTCCTAATCCTTAAAAACAACCTCATCTTAATAGGTTTTTAATGAGAAACAGGGACAAAGTGTCAGGAGCAGCAGCAACCCTTTAGATAAAAAAATTCCTGTTGAGGGATGCAAAGTTAAACTCAAGGTGAAAAATAGCAGAAGGGTTTACAGGGGAACTGGGGCTTGTCTTTGGTCATGGTGTTGGTGAGAGCCAAACAAAGGTCCTTAATGCCCCAATCCGTGGGTCAGAGCAAGGATCTGCACTTATCCCACCTGAATCCAAGCCCAAAGCTCACCAGGAGCCAGGATGTGCCTGCAGGTCTGTGCCCAAAGCTTTGGGAACCGCAGCCCTTCGCTCCTCACATTGCAGGTGTCACGGTGTTCCTGCCTTTGGAGGGGATAAATTGGGGGGCTTTTCCATCTGGGAACCTCTGTGGCTTGGAGGGGTTTGCTGGAGCCAGGATATCTGACATTCCGAGGGGGAGACAGAATTCCCCAGGCGTGAAACTGCACCCTGTGGGGACAGAGCTCTGCCAAAATGAACCTGCTGGAACAAAGAGGGGAGAGAAACCAATGTGGTGGAAAACCAGCTCTAAAACCGTGGGGTGGGAGGAGGGAACAGCAGAAACCTGCACTCCCAGAGAAGTTCATTTTTGATGGGAAATCATAACCAAAAAATGTGTAACTACAGGAATTTTCTCTTTGGGAATACACAGGGGTTTTTCTGCAAGATTTATGTGCACCACACAGTATGTAATAACACCTAAATACCTCCAAAACCCCAGCCTGCCCTAAAGCACAACATACACGGTTTAGATTCTCAGATGTTTATTTAAAACATCCTTTGTAATTTGGTTTGTTTGGGTCTTTTTGGCTTTGTTTTTGTGTTGGTTTGGGGTTTCTTTACTAACGAAGCTGATGCAGCAGGTGATCACACCCTCCTGCCCTGAGCCCTGCAGCATTTCCAGTATCCAGCCATTCCCATTGCTATTTCCCTCACTCCAAAAAAGCCCCAAACACATCCCAGGTGCCTCCTGGGGACAGTGCAGTCCCCCCTGCTCACCCCACGTACCTCAGAGGAGCTGCCATGGGAACATCTCCACTCAGCCCTGATCTATTTGGGAACGGAGCAAGAGGAATATGCAATTCCACAGCCTTTGAAATGCATCCATTAACAACATTTGCCCGTGTTTATTTAACATTTCCCCAGCCACAGCCAATTTCCATGATCCATCACTCAGGGCGGCTGATAAAAGGTGCAGTAACCAGGTGTGACAGGTAACAACATAATAATGAATGATGGAACAGCTTGGGGAATTGTAAAGCCCACATCCCAACAAAAGCATTGTTTCTGGGTCACATGGTTCACAGGCACCATCCACTATTTATGTGCCGGGTGACAAAATAAATATTGCAACAAACACGTTTCCTTCTCTGTGCCATGAAACTTCGTTCTCCTGGCCATTCCTGCAGGTTTTATTCCCTCTTTTTCACGGAAGCTGTAAAAGAGTCCTCTCAAATGAGTAGTGAGACTCTTCTCCCTGGCCCCATTTTGGGTCACACCGTGGTTGTTCTCACTATGAAGCACTTTGACTACATAAAACTTTACAGCCAGGTACATTTGTTTGGTTTCTCACATAAAATATATCACGCAACGAGGAGGAGGCTGATGGCAGTAAGAGCCTGAAATTACTGCAAGGATTTTTGACACTTTTCCCTGGAATTACTCCCACTCTGTCCAACAAAGCAAGTCCTGCCATCTGCCTACAAACCCTCAGCATTTCAAGCTTTGATATTCCAAAGTCACTGACCTTGCTGCTGCTCTTGGAATGGAAGGGACCCCAAAGCCCACCCAGTGCCACCCCCTGCCATGGGCAGGGACACCTCCCACCAGCCCAGGGTGCTCCAAGCCCCGTCCAACCTGGCCTTGGACACTTCCAGGGATCCAGGGGCAGCCACAGCTTCTCTGGGCACCCTGTGCCAGGGCCTGCCCACCCTCCCAGCCACCAATTTCTTACCAAAATCCAACCTAAATCTTCCCTCTTTTAGAAGAAATAAAATGGTACTTCTGAAATGCCCATTCCTGCTCACACCTGGAACATGGACGGGGAGGAGGGAACCAACAAAGAATGGAGAGGGGAGAAAATTACCAAAGTGCTGCTTGGGAAACTGCCCCAAACGGCCTGGAAAACAACATTCCCCTTTTTTTTTTTTTTTCTTTTTTGAGAGGAGACATAACTGCAATAATAAATGGTCGAGGAAATTGCCATGAGTTAATTACTTTTCGTGTTTATTGCTGTAATCAGCACGGGCTGTTTTCTAGACAAGCTGTTAAATACAAGAAAACAAATAGCAACGATGATTTGGGAAATTAGAATATCCCAAGCTGCACCAGAGTGTCCTGCAAACAGCACAGGGAGTGGCTATGTGACATCTCCCAAACACCCACGGTGGCTCAAAGGGTCTCCTCCCCAAGGACTGACGCCTCTCTATTAACAGGGAATTCCCCCTGGGCATGGCATTTTGTCTACATTTGGAAGGCAATAAGAAACTGGAGTGGATTGTTTGCCTTTGGTTGCCAAGGTCACTCTGCCTTGAGCTTCATTTCCTGCAAATACTGGGCAAAGGCTCCTCCATATGTCAGGGTTTGGGGCATCTCTTGGAACAAACTGATGTCAAGCCCAATCCCATCCACTGTCTTTTGGCAGGTTCTTTCACTCTGTTTGGTCAACTTCTCCAAAACCCACTATTCTTAGCAAGACAAAACCACTCAAATTATTCCATTATTGTTTTCCCTGTATCTTCAATACCAGAAATCAATCTTTCCTGGGTTTTTTTGTGCTCTCCCTCATCACAGGGTGTTTGAGGGAAAAGGGAGAGCTCAGAGAGCCTTATAAAGTGGCACTGGCCTGGCAAAATTTTTGAATTCTTTTTAAAAAATCCCACCAGATCACTGAATTCTGTCAGATCTTCCCTTTCCCTCCCCAACAGCCTTTCTGTGCTCTGCCTCCCAAACTGAGAAACACAGTAACTTAATTTATCATGGAATAGTCTGGGTTGGAAGGACCTCAAAGCCCATCCAGTGCCACCCCTGCCATGGGCAGGGACACCTCCCACTAGCCCAGGGTGCTCCAAGCCCCATCCAACCTGGCCTTGGACACTCCCAGGGATCCAGGGGCAGCCACAGCTTCTCTGGGCACCCTGTGCCAGGGCCTGCCCACCCTCCCAGCCAGCAATTCCTTCCCAATATCCAACCTCACCCTGCTCTCCTCCTCTTTAAGGCCATTCCCCTCATCCTGTCACTCCCTGTCCTTGTGGAAAGTCCCTCTCCAGGCTGTTTGCATCCTACAACCATCCCTGATGCCCAAAAGTTCCTTTATCCCTTCCTGGAATGAGCAGTGTTCCTTTTTTCCCTTAACTGGTGGAGAGGAGCCCTGCTAAGGTGAACTAAGGCCAGGCTGGAGAGTGCAGTAACATCAGGGCAGGACAATCCTCCAGCCAAAACCAGCAAGTATTCCCCAGGGTTTTGGAGGAGTCTTCTCATGGCTGTGACTCCAGAAATGAGCCCATGGTGCACATTTAGCTCTGGAGGCTGGAATTCCTGCTCCATGACCCTAAAAACTATAATATATTAAAAATAAAAAAAAACATATAAAACCACCTCAAAACCCACCAAAAACACCACAGTAAATTTCAAAACGTTTTGCTCTTCCATCAGCTGAAATCCAGACTTCTTTACCCAAACCCCCCATTTCTAGCATTGATTCACTATTAAAAAATCAAAGACCAATCTTTTTGAAAAGCCTGACACCTTTCCCTCTGCACCCCAGTGGCACCTTTGCCTCACTTGTATTATCGAATCCCACTTGCAATTATTAGTCCTATTTCATATTTTAATGTAATTACGTTTGGCCTTTGCTCTAATAAATCCTTGAGCCAGGAATTCAGACAAGAAATTCAACTACCCTGAGCCTGCTAAAGAGAAAATGCTGAAAGAAAGGCGATGTTGCTTAAATAGCTTTGCTCCAAAATCAATACAGAATACATTCATAAATTAACAATCACTCCAGACTAAAACATTTATTGCTGGAGGAACCCTGCATAATTAAACTATGAGGATGAATAACAAATTAATATTTAATTTTAATTTTTGGGTTAAAAAATTAACTTGGCTACCTGACTTTATTTCTGCTGGAGATTATTTGCCTTAGTTGGTCATGACTCCAAATACTGCAGGTTTTTAAAGGTCAGGCTCCAGTTAAATGATCTTAACTGGATTTGTGCCAAAACTCAGAGATGTACAGGGTCAGGGGAACTGGCAGAGTCCAAAAAAGATAAAAGAAAGAAAGAAAGAAACCCAAAGCAAATATTGCATTTGGAGTCCCCAAAGGGAAAACTCAGATTAATCAATGTGCTTAAATCACACACTTGACTCTGGGAATGCCACTTGGAGCACTGCCGTGAGATCCCAGCCTAGGCTGGGTTTAACCCTTCACCTGCCTTTGCTGATGCCACTCACGGAGCAGGAGGGGCTGAGCTGGAGCCCAGAGGGTGGGCAGGCCCTGGCACAGGGTGCCCAGAGAAGCTGTGGCTGCCCCTGGATCCCTGGGAGCGTCCAAGGCCAGGTTGGACGGGGCTTGGAGCACCCTGGGCTGGTGGGAGGTGTCCCTGCCCATGGCAGGGGGTGGCACTGGTTGATCTTAAAAGTCCCTTCCAACCCAAACCAGTCTGGGATTTCTGATTCCACGATCACTCTTTGCTCCTTGGAAACTGGGAAGTGCTACAACCCTGTAGGAACAACATATAAGATTTAATTATTTTTCCTTTTGACATATCACCTTTCATTTTCACAGAATGAGCTGGAAGGGACCCACAACGACCATCCAATCCAGCCCTCAGCCCTGCCCAGGACTATCCCCAGGAGTCATCCCCTGTGCCCCAGAGCATCATCCAAACCCTCCTGGAGCTCTGGCAGCCTTGGGGCTGTGCCCACTGCCCTGGGGAGCCTGGGCAGTGCCCACCACCCTCTGGAGGAAGAACTTTCTCCTGAGATCCCACCTGACTGCCCTGACACAGCTCCAGCCCTTCCCTGGGTGCTGTCCCTGGTCCCCACAAAGCAGAGATCAGTGCCTGCCCCTCCCCAGGAAGGTGTCCCTGCAATGAGGTCTCCCCTGAGTCTCCTCTTCTCCATCTGGACACCCCAAGTGCCCTCAGTGTCCTCACACCTTCCCCTCCAGGCCCTTCCCCATCATTTGCCCTCCTTTGGACACTCCAGTGGCTCCATCTCTCCCTTCCACTGTGTCCCCCCAAACCTGCCCCACCATTGCAGGTGAGGCCACCCCAGTGCAGAGCAGAGTGGGACAATCCCCTCCCTCTGCCAAAATCCTGCCTGGATGTTCAGCAGAGGTGTCACTGGTTAATCCATGGATGTGTGGGATAAGGAAGGACAACAATTCCATCAGGCAAATGTGTTGTTCTGCTCATCCCTCTGCTGTTCCACAGGCAACTTTGCCTCTCTATTTGCATCCTGAGCAGTGACAATTGCTGCTTTTCCAGATAAAGCTGCTTTGTTTCAGGTAACAAAGGAGAAGGAGCAAGATCACACAACCATTAAGGTTGTAAAAGACCCCCAAAATCATCAAATCCAACTTTTGACAGAGTTCCACCATGGCCACCAAACCAAATTCTCTAAAGTAAGAATTTCTTGCAAATATCTTGGCTGTTCTGCAGATTTCCTTGGATAAATGATAACCAAAGCACCTTCTCTTTAAACCCCAGACTTTAACCATATCTATCAGCAGTCATGCAGTGATGAGAGGGATCATGAACAGCCACGCTGAGATAAAGCTGAAGAAATTAGTCCCATTAGCAGAGCTGTAATGCAGGCATCTATCCTTGTAGGAAACACAAGGTAGTTACACACTATAGCATTGCTGTTCTAGGCAGCACTGACATGGGTGTAGAGAAATGGAGAGAGCACTCTTGTTCAGTTTTGGGAAGGTCTCAGGAAAGGACAAAAATGTCTGTGTCACGAAGGTCACATTAAAGAGCATCATTAGTAGCTCACTTGGCCTTTGCTTCATAGGTCAATTCTGTGAATGGAATTTCCTTCAGCATTAAATAGTTTTGTTCGCTGGAGTTAAAAAAACCTTTTCACCGAGAAGTAAAAAGAAACAAAGAAAGCCAGTGCTTTTCTCATGGGTGCAGGAAGGTGACAAAGACCCACAGCTAATTTGGGGGCTCCTCTCCTCATCTGAAAGGCTGATTTCAAGTGAGGGAAATGTCTTGCTCCAGACCAGCAGGTCTGGGGGACTCTGGCCCAGTGGGCAGGGGACAATCTCATTTGTCCAGTCCTCTCCTAATTGCTAATCATGGCAGAGCTGAGAATGCTTTGAGGGCATCCCAAAATCCCTCCAGCAGGTGGGGTCTCCCCAGCTGTGTTCTCTGCCCAACCACAAGGAAACAAGTAGGAATATTTTGAGCACAAGCCAAAAATAACATGAGAAGTCTCCTCAAAGAGACTCCAACCACAATTTCTTACTCTGCTCCAACCCAACCTGTTCTGTTCCTACTTATCCCCACGGCAGCACTGAACCCCAGTGAAATCCTCATGGCACTTTTGCACTTATTAAATTAGATAAGCTTGTCAAAGATTCATTCTGGAGCCAGAACAGACCATTATGGGCTGTTTGAGCTCCTGCATCACATGGGCTCTACGTTTCACCAAGTGATTCCCACATGCAGAACATGGGACATACAACTGAAGGTTTGTAAGAACATATTTTAAAGAAAGTAGTCAAAGTTCCCCATGAAAAGGTCAGTTACCTCCTGCAGGTGGATGATGGATGGGACCTCACAGAATAAATACACATAGAAATTTGTTGGTACCAAAATACTCCTCAGGTTGTGTTTTTCATTACACGGTGCCTTTGCCCACTGTAAGATTTGACAGGATGAGGTGGAATGGCCCTAAACTGCCAGAGGGCAGGGATGGATGGGATATTGGGGAGGAATTGTTGCCTGAGAGGGGGGGCAGGCCCTGGCACAGGGTGCCCAGAGAAGCTGTGGCTGCCCCTGGATCCCTGGGAGTGTCCAAGGCCAGGCTGGATGGGGCTTGGAGCACCCTGGGCTGGTGGGAGGTGTCCCTGCCCATGGCAGGGGTAGAATGGGATGGGCTTTAAGGTCCCTTCCAACCCAAACCAGTCTGTGACTCTCTGATGAAAAACCAAGTGCAAACACAGCCCTGGAGAAGGAAATCTGCCTGTCCTGCCCAAATGCTTCTTTTCCCCTAATCCATGTGAGAAAATTCTATGGAAACCAAAAGATAATTCTTGAACAGCAGCAAACCACCTAAACAGAGAGACTGTAGAACCAGGAAATACTCCTTTTCTTTCAATCACAGAATCAATAAGGTTAGGAAAACCTTGGAGACCATCGAGTCCAACTGCTCTGCCACCATTAATCTTGTCCCCATGTGCAGTTTTGCTGGAGATTTTCCCATCGCTTAACCAAAGAATCCACAGCCACTTCATGCCCCTGACAAGGAATGTATTTCATCTCCAAGCACTCACTCCTTCAGAACCCAACCAGCCTATGAGCCAACATTATCCAGTGTGTGCTGAAAAAGCTGGAATTACAGCAGGAATGTGACTTGCAAAAGGCACAGCAGGCTCATCACTGCAATTGTTGGAAGGTTAGATGGGATCTCAGGAGAAGGTTCTTCCCCCAGAGGGTGGTGGGCACTGCCCAGGCTCCCCAGGGCAGTGGGCACAGCCCCAAGGCTGCCAGAGCTGCAGGAGGGTTTGGATGATGGGACAGGGACAGGGTGGGATTGTTGGGGGATCCTGGGCAGGACCAGGGGTTGGACTGGATGGTCCTTGTGGGTCCCTTCCAGCTCAAAAAATTCTGTGATTAATGAAAAACCCAAAATAATAATAAAAAAAAACATTGCCAGTAAAACCCCACCTGAAAGAGTCTTGAGAAGGGAAGGGCAGGGCAGTTCCTCTCCGAGTGGGATGCAGATACAGGAACATCCAGTAAAACCCCTCCAGGTGCAATCCAGGCACCATTGCAGTGTTACTTGGGATGTAAGCAGCCTCAACTCTCTAAAAGCCTCTGGTGAAATAGGGAGAAGGACTCAAAAATACTTAAATTAGACACTCCAAAGGAGATTGAGAACCCTTTTACTCTTCTTTTTGTCTTGGATGTGAAATAGCACATTTTTAGGGACAAAGACAGTCCCTGAGAAGGTCCCCATTATACAGCGGGGCTGATGACAAAATGCCCATCATTACTTATTTAGATGGTGCTGAGGCTGAGTGGGCTGTTAGCACTTATTCTTTCCCAAGAAAAATACAGCAGTTCTTGGGAAACCCTTCGTGGAACAGGAGCAGAAAGAGAATCACATAAAAGAGAAGAGGGAGAGAGGGAGAGAGGGAAAGGGAAATGGAAAGAGAAAGGAAGAGGGCAAGGTAAGATGTCCCAAAGATAATTACTCAGAGTGAAAATTAGTTGCAAAACCTAAATGGAGACATGGATGTTGTTCCCCTCCACTCAATAGCTTTGTTATAGAATAAATCACTGAAGCTCTGCTCTCCCCAGGCTGCTGGAAACCATGATCCATAAATCCTTAGGGATTAAAAACCGCCTGAAAGCTGTGTGTGCTCTTTGCTTGATTGGGCTATTTATGCCACTGTTCTCATCATCAGTTTCCTCAAGTGGTGAACCAAAGAGCAGAGCAGGAAAGAGGCAGGTGCAGGTGGGTGGTTCCACTGGAACTGCACCAACCTCTGCAAACAACAAGCAATGTTCCACGTGGGTGTGAGGGACAGAAAAGGGGGGGATAAAAACCACTTCCCAGCTTAGGGTCAGGAATTAATGACCCCAGAAAAGGTGGCTCAGTCCCAGAGTGACCAGTGCCACCATTCCCAGAGGGTGACCCAAGATATCTCTGCTGGAGAGTCCCATGGCCCCCTCAGGGTGCCCCACCCCACAGGAGAAACACTGAGTTTGAAATTAAACCCTTAAAATTTATGTGTTCTGTTCTTCCAGTAGAATAATGGTGCTGAAATCAACTGGAAAAAATACATCAATTTTCCAAATTCAAGAGGAAAAGTTAAAGCTTTTCTTTACACGAAATGTGCTTTACCATAAACTGGGTGGCTGCGTGTTCCCAGGGACAAACAGACTGTGCTCAATTGAGCTGACACAGGAGGTTTTAGAGAGATAATAAAGGGAACTATGAAGAAAAATAAAAGATAGATCCTTGCTGGCATCAATCAAAAAACCTTGAAGAGGCCAAAAGAAAAGCCAAGCCCACCAATCCGAAGTTTGAAAGAAGAGAGAAAAATATAATTCAATTATGCAATCAAAGATCACTGAACAATCCAAAAGCCATAAAAACAGGGGCTGAAGTATTGAAATAGATAAATCTGGAATAACAGCAAAGACAACGAGCTCAGGAAAGACAACACAAGTGAAAAGTAATTACAGGGGTAGAACTGAACAGTTTATGAATGAACTCCGTGGGTCTCAATAGCTGGATTTTTGCAGGAACATTTTCTTCTCAAGAAGTGAAAAGTACAAAAAGAAAAAGGCAGTGAAATAACAAGGAGGTTATTTTGGGTATAAAAAGACTGCTGTCAGCATGTGAATGGGAGATGTACCTGATGGGAAGGAGCTTTAAGCATGAAGAGGGAAAGGGAAAGGACAGTTAAGAGTCATACTGGGAATTAGGAGAATTAGGAGAAGGAGAAGGTCCCTTCCAACCCAAACCATTCCATGAGTCCCTGTGTGTCCCCCTGGGATCCTGGACAGCCCTGCCCGGTGCTGTGGCCAGCAGAGAAGCTGCAGGGCATGGAGGGGTCACAGAATCCCAGAGTCCCTGAGGCTGGCAAAGCCCTCCCAGCCCACAGAGCCCACCCTGTGCCCGATGCCCACCTTGTCCCCCAGCCCAGAGCTCTGAGTGCCACGGCCAGTCCTGCCTTGGGCACCTCCAGGGCTGGGCACTCCAACCCTCCTGGGCAGCCCCTTCCAACATGTCAAGCTGCACCAAAGAAGCAAAGGACTCTTTTCAGGTGACTCACAGAGCCTCTGCTGATGTCCCAGCCCTGACACAAGGTTGTCCATTCCACAGCTCAGCAACCCCCACCCTCACATCCCACGGGTCCCCTCTACATTTCCCAGCTCATCCTGTGGCCTCAACATCCTTCCACTCCAGCCCTGCTCCATGGGAAAGTGAACCAGGATTTTTGTCCTTCCATAATTAGATGTCAAAGCAAGAAAGGCAACTTCCTCAGAAAATTCCAGGCCAGTTGACATCAGGCTGGGCTAAAGAACACACGGCTGGGAAAGGAAAAATCCCCTGAATGTGAAGTCAGTGACTTACCAGTAATGGTGCATCAGCCCCCCTCAGAGACAATGTCATGCACACAAATCCACATTTTCCAGGGTTGTGTCATGATACTGAGCCTCTGGAAGGCTGTTCAAATAGAAAACACATGTTTCATTCATGAAGCAAAAACCAGTCAGCTGGTCTGAACTGTTGGGATCAAAAAATCACCTTTGCCAGGCAAGAACACCAGGTTGTGTCTTATGAGCTTCAAACCATCTACTAAAGCAGAAACTTTTCACATTCAGGGCCATGGATATCTTGCTATGCCAGATAACTTGAAGCAATTCTCAGTTGTTAAATTTAATTTCCCATCAATAAATATAATTATCTAATTCAATTCCTGGTTCTTAATAAAAATGGGTTCCAGCGTCATTATAGCCCCAATCTCCAATATCTGAGGCTCGGCAGGATTATGGGCTGTGCAAATACAATTTCTGCAAGCAGATGGATTTCACTTGCAGATGGAGAAACACAAATTGGTATTAGCAGTCTCAAACACCTACAACCTTAAAAAAGATAACCAATAAAATCACTGGGTTTTTTTTTTCTCTGTCACACTGAAGACAAACCAAATCCATGAGTGTGCTCTCTTTAATTTGACTAGGCTTAGCATGCTCCCTTTCAGGAATTTAATTATCTAAAATACATGCCCACCAGAAAAATTAGGAGTGTCCTCGAGGTTATTTGACACTCTGCAAACACTGAAGCTTTTTCTTGCAAGGGAAAATTACTGCTATGAATAATTGTGCAGATTTTAATGAACCCACTTGACCACAGCTCTGACAGTTGTGAGATGAATGATTTTTTATAATATATTTGTATGTCAAAATGGTGTTATGCAAAATAGCCTCAAGTTGTGTCAGGGGAGGTTTAGATTGCATAAAAGGAAAAATTTCTTCATGGAAATTGTTGTCAAGCCCTGAATAGGCTGCCCAGGGCAGTGGTGGAGACCCATCCCTGGGGGTGTTCTGGATGTGGCACCAGAGAACATGGACAGTGCTGGACATGTGGTGGTGCTGGGTGAGGGTTGGACTTGGTGATCTTAGAGGGCTTTTCCAACCTTAATGATTCCATGATTCCAGGAAAAGCATCCTTGATGCCCCTTTGCTGACAGACATGATCATGGCATGCACAGCAGGTCCATTATGGCTTTCCTGCCACCAGATGCTCCACTGCCTTACAGGGTTCAGTATCAGAGAATCCCAAAATGGCCTGGGTTGGGATGGACCCCAAAGCCCATCCAGTGCCACCCCTGCCATGGGCAGGGACACCTCCCACCAGCCCAGGGTGCTCCAAGCCCTGTCCAACCTGGCCTTGGACACTCCCAGGGATCCAGGGGCAGCCACAGCTTCTCTGCCCACCCTGTGCCAGGGCCTGCCCACCCTCCCAGCCACCAATTCCTTCCCAATATCCCATCCATCCCTGCCCTCTGGCAGTGGGAAGCCATTCCCTGTGTCCTGTCCCTCCATCCCTTGTCCAAAGTCCCTCTCCTGGAGCCTCTGCAGAGTATCCAAGTGACCCCTCCAGGAACTGATCTCGCACATCAGCTTGGGAATTGTGCAGAAACTCAGGGAAAGAACGACTGAAAGGCTTTGACCCAGCAATAGGTTAACAATGCAGCCCTGCCAGAGGCTGCCACTTCCAATCCCAACCATTCCTGGGAACCAGGAGAGCAGGAGAAAAGGAAAAAAAGTGGCCATGAAGAGACCTTAAAAAAAACTAAAAAAGGAGAAAAATACACAGAATACAAATCAGAGCTGAACCACAGCTGGTGTGGAGCTTTTAATTGTTTTAAGGGAAGCAAATTCCCCTGGGCTTGGAAGATGGGCCAGCTTGAGGTTTGGAGTCATTTACCAAGTATATTGTTCTGAGGTGCCTTGAGGCAAAATCCCTTCTCTGTTTGCTTGGCTTTTTCTCTTTTTAATATAATTTAGCTGTGGGAAGCATCATTCCAGCCAGCCTTCCTCTTCAAATCTGCCTGTATCTCTGGCCAGGAGGCAGCTCTGATGGAGGGCAGGGCAGGGACTGAGGGCAGGGGACTGAGCAGGAGCAGCCCCAGCACACCAGGAACCTCAACTGCAGGACCTGCAGCTCCCCAGGCTCCAGCCTCTGGTCCTGCCCGTGCATTTGCCAGCTCAACAAAAGTAGCATTTGCTCATTTTCCATCACAGGGAGGCACTGGAGCTCAATGTGGAGCTCCAGGGGGAGTTATGGCAGTGAGGAAGGACATAACTGCACATTTGGGCATCCAAAGTCTAAAGAGAACAGCCTTTTTACCTCCCTGCTCTCTCTGCACAGACACAGACCCCTTCACCCACTCCCTCCCTCTTCCCAGTCCCTGGACCCGTGGCCCAGGTTTGCACTTGGAAAATCAGGCACCTTCTGCCTTCATTATTGTATGGCTGGGATGACCCCAGGAGAAAAGATGAGTTTTATAGGAGTGCAGGGCATCTCTCCTGGAATTATTTCTGAAACCACAGAAAGATGGAACCATTTAGGTTGGAAAAGACCTTCAAGCTCATGAAGTTCAACCAGCACCACCACACCATGTCCCCAAATGCCATATCCATGTGTTCCTTGAACACTTCCATGAAGAAATTTTTCCCAGTATCCAACCTAAAACTCCCCTGGCACAGCCTGAGGTTGTTTCCTCTCGTCCTGTCACTTGTTGCCTAGGACAATCTTGGGTCCCTGGAGCCAAACTGAATTCTTGCAACACCAGTAACCCAGAAGTTCCTCAGGTGCCACCACAGAACAGGCTAGAAACTGGCATTTTATAGAGAAATAACCCCCAAACTTGTGTAAACTCCAGAAACACCTTGGCTAAAACTCTGGGAACTCCGAGGACAGGAACAAACTGCAGTTCTTCTCTGGCTCTGAGGGTCCTGTGCAAAGCTCCTGGTGCCATTCCCAGCCTGCCAAGGTTACCCCAAACCAGCCCTGCCATCTCTCCTGCTCCTTCACGAGGCTTTCCACTATAAATGAATAGGTATGTGAGGTGCTATTTTGCACTCTCTGGACAGAAAAGTTCAATGTGATCATTCTCCAGTGAATGGGAAGGGTGTAGAGATAACCCTCAGTGTCCTCCTGACCAGGATTAGTAGAAAAGACAGTGAAAACCAGGAGTGAACACCTGCACAGGACTGACCCAGTGGCTTTGGAAAGGGAAAAATCTCCTTTACAAACCTGCAGCTGCCAACAGGCACATGGAAAAGGCAGATCCAGGCTCTGTAGGGAATCACAGAGTATGTGTATGTTGTGCATACACAGAAACGTTTCTCTCTTTCATCACCCACTCTCTTTGTTGATAGGGGCTCTGGGGGCTCCGTGCCATAAATTAATAAATTAATACACATTAAGCAAAGCAAGCAATTTCTGGAGTTTCCAGCAGCAGGGCCAGCCCCTCCCTTTACCTTCAGCCATCCTTCTTACAAAGAGACAAACCAGTGGCTCAGTTTGGGATGTGTCCATCAAATGCTGAGTCTGAGCTCTTCCAAGATGCCTTGTACAATCTTCATGCAAAAGCCTTCCTTGACAAGTTCCTAATTTACCCAACACTCATTTTATCTTGTGCTGGCATGACAGCACCTTGTTTATTTGGCACAAGAGACTATTTTTCATGGGAAAGTTGATGGACCTCTTTTTTCTTTTTCTTCTTTTACTTTTCTCTGTCTTTTTCTTTTCTGCAATTTACTCTTCGAAGATAACACCACTGGCAACCAAGAAATCCATGTGAACTCTGACAGAGTCACACCTACCCCTCCCCAGCCACTCTGCAGGGTCCATATAAATGAGGTGCTTCACTCAGTGAACAGATTGAACAGCCAGTTTGGAACCTGTGCACAAAAACCTGCAAATGCAGTGATTTCTTTTTTAGATGCAACCAAGTCTCAGTCTTCTGATACTGTAGAAATATTACTCTCTGAATTGTCTCACTCTACATAAGTTCCTTATTCACAGCACTCCTGACTTGGTTGGTATTAGCTCAGGAAATTTAAACATCTGCCTAATTAGGTTTGGCTTCAGCTCTGCTGAATTTACCTGTTCCTAGGGAAAATACTCAATTATTCTGCTCAGAAGTGAATGAGACAAAGAACAAGGCTGGGATTTCATCAGCCTGGGAGCACATTTTTAGCAGCCACATGTCTGTGAAGTGACAGACATCAAATGACATTACACATTTCATTCCCCAGTGTGGTGGGGGCGGGTTCAGATCTCCAGGGCTGGTGGCTTTGGGGACTCTGTTGTAATTCATGTGTCTTGTGGTGTATCAGTGACTCCACCTGGACTGCTGTTATAATCTGTCTCCTCTCCCATTTGTAATCTCTAAACAAAACCACCTCGTCCCTCACAGCCCCAAAGGAAGGTATTTCTAAGGTTTATGGAACCCAACACCATCTCCAGGTGGCCATTACCTGCTGAGTGAGGAAATGCCACAACCACTCCCCCAGAAACACCTGCTGAACTCCAGCCACCTGCAAATTCAGGAGATCAAATCTGATGGAGATCACAGGACCAGCATCTCTGTGTGCTTTACCAGCCACTGATGAGCTTATCCTCCATTACTTCTACTAATCCCACTTTACTCTTCCACTTCAGATATCCTTTAGCAGTTCTACAAGTTACTTAAGCACTCCAATTGCTTTCCTTTCAGGGGGTGGTGCTTTGGGTTTTGCCTTCTATTTTTTCCTCAGGAATTTCACTGCACAAGGCACAGCATCCCTGGAAGGGTCCTGCTGTGAGAGACAGAAATTGCCATTCCCAATCCATCTTCTTGCATCCAGCCCTGGGAACAAAGCACAAGGACATGGAGCTGCTGGGGACAGTCCAGAGGAGGCCACAGAGATGCTCCAAGGGCTGGAGCCCCTCTGCTCTGGGACAGGCTGGGAGAGCTGGGGGGGCTCACCTGGAGAGGAGAAGGCTCTGGGGAGACCTTGGAGCTCCTTCCAGACAAACTCCAGCCATAAATACCCGAACTTCACTTTTTTTACACAGCATTTCAACCCTGACCTTTTGTTTCTTCTAAATAGAGCCAATTCCAGCTGCAATTACCTGTGGGAACAAGGCAGGCTGTTTCAGAGCTGCCTCTGGACAGGATAAGTCTATACATGCAAATGTTTAAGTGCCCAGAACCCGCCTGTTCCACAATTCCAACCCAAAGGAACACCAGAAAAACAGGAAATAAGAGCAACAAATGCTCTCTCCAGTGGCCTGGGCAGCTTCCAGAGGGTTTCCAAGAGCCCAGGTTGTCCTATGAGAATTCAGAAAATTCCTGATATTTACCATAATCTCTCAGACTGGTATTTTATCTCACCCAATTTTCTGGGTGTGACTCGGCAGGAAGGGGCAAGAAAACCCTCCCTAAACTCTCCCTGGAGAATGTGGGCACAGAAATGCCCATGAGAAGAGTTTGTACTTATTTGCAATACTTATCATGATCCATCTCATGGACAAGGACTGTTCTACATGACAGACCCACATCTTGTAAGCTGATGGGCTATAAAAATAATTTCATGACAGAGTCACAGAGTGGTTTGGGTTGGAAGGGACTCCAGTCCCCAGCACTGAAATCTCATTTTCTGTGGATATTTTATCACAGCAAGGACCAGCAAAACAATGCAATCTGGTCTAAAGCCTGGGAGTGCAGCATGGAAAACACACCAGCATCTGATTTACTCACACAGCCTTAGAAATGTTTTTCACTGCAGCCTTGGCAGACAAACCGAGAGCTCAACCCAAGATCTCCAGCAGAGCTGTAGAAATAATTGATTTTTCAGTTCAGTAGCCAAATTGGAAAAGTAAATAGTTTGAAATTACCTCAAATGGGGTTTTTTTGTTGTTTTTCTCGTTGCAGTGAAGCACATGTTGAAGAGAAGCTGCTGCTCCTTCATCCAGCCAGGCCAGGGGGTTTGCCAGGTGACTCCTGGCTGACCTGCACTGAACACCTCGATTCTTCTGCCCTCCAAATGAAGAGCTCTTCTCACCACCTTGCACTTGGAGGGAGGTTGGTCTCCTTCTCTCCTGCCCTTGTTTCCATGGGTTTAATCACCTATTTATTCAGAAAGATAATAACCTGATAAAGATAATAAGAAAGGCTTTACAAAACACTTGGATATGCTCGTTTGAGTATTTTCTTAAAACTAATCAAGTTCAAAATCCCAAGTTTCCTTTTATACACAAGGTCATAAAATGCCTTAAAAATCTCCCAGGAAATTCATGGAAATTTATTCAGTCTGGGATGAGGGAGTAAATCTCCTTTATGCAATGGATCCTTCCCAAATACTTGTACATGTTAATTAATCCCATTAATTTTACAGGATTGCTTGCTTGTTTGTTCCTGGATTGTTGCTCCAAAGCAAGCAGCTTTCTGCAATGGAAATGAAACTGGGAAAGCTTCAAAGGAAGGGTTTTACCAACCAACTCTAAAACCAACACTGAAAACCACAAAACATTTCTTGCTGCATGGAAAGCTCATTTTATTTTTCTCTTCTGGATAATATTATGCAGAATATTAAATAATTATTAATGTTATTATGGGTCTGCTGAGGGAGCTACCCTTGTGTTTGAAGTTAACAGGGCAATCAGATAAGTTTCTTATAACTTGGGAATATTACTTTTTCCAGCAGGAAGTTGTATATCAAGCCTAAGATTGTAGGCTCCAAAGGTTAAAAAAATCCTGTCCTACAATCTGGGGAAAAATAATCGATATAGATTCCTAAATTTTCCTTATAAATTATTTTATTTATGAGATGAGGATCACTTACAAGTTGGACTTGATGATTTTGGAGACTGTTCCAACCTGAATGATTCTGTGCTTGTTTCCTTTGAAAGCTGAGTTTAAGCTTAAGATTTCCTAGTCCTCACCATTAATCACTTTTCCTGTCTGTAAACACTCACCACTCTCTGGCTCTTACAAAGACACCTTTGGCTCCCAACCAGAACTACTGGCTCCAACATGGACAACCCCTAAAACAGAGTCATCAGCTGGAAATCCCTGTGTTCCCTCAAGCTGTGTGACCTTCCCAAGGATCCTGACCCCAGGCACATCAACTGAGAAAATAACAGATGAGGTTATAGGAGAGATTTTCATCTGCTGTTGGACCATACAGGTCAAGTTTCCTAAATCCCTGCTCATTTCCTGACCTGGGTTGATTCCTTGCAGCAACTCCCCAGCCTCTGGCATCATATTTGTTCTCAATCTCCATCGACACTCAAAAATTCAAGCCCAGTTAAAACATCCTCAAGGAAAAGGGGCTATTTAGCTGCACAATTTCTCCTCATTTTTCACTGCTTAACAAACTTTCCCAGGCTCAGCTCCCTCATTGCTGCTCATTTCCACTTGATAGGTAAATAATCCAGAATCTTTTGACAATTAAATAATTAGCTGTGATTCATAAACATGGTTTTAATGTCCCACCCCTGACATGGGCAGGGACACCTTCCACCAGCCCAGGTTGCTCCAAGACCTGCCCAACCTGGCCTTGGACACTCCCAGGGATGGAGTTTCCACTTTTCCTTGGATACCCTTCCACCTGTTCACACAAAAATCCACACAAAACCCATCACACAACACAGCTTAGTGAGCCAGACTCTGAAATCCTGGGGGTGTCTAAATTACTAACAGTACAGGAGAAAAAAACAACTTACTTCAGTGAAGGGATTTAAATTGTCAAAAGAATTCCTTGTGTCTCCATAAAGGTAACATAAATCATGGCAAGAGCCATTACATATCCAAAACAACTCATCCTCCAGGTTGCTGTTTTCCAGGCTGCCTCCACAACCTGTCTATGACTACAAGAGGAAAATCACAATATACAATCTGTTATGAAACCAAGTTGCATTCAAAGCGACTGTAATTTGATATTTGCTTGTACAAAAAAAAAAAAGTTAACATGAAAACCATGCAAATGCTTTGCTTTTGTTTTGTTCCTGCTAAATATGCTGGAAGTGTCTGACAAATGCTGACAATGAGCTGAAATCTCCAGGTGTAATGAAAGGGAAACTTGTTTGAGGCTGCGGGGAAGTGACATCTCGGAGCAGGGAAGGCTTGGAAGAGCAGAGGTGGGAGCAGTGAGGCTGTCACCTGCCACGAGGGGCTCTGAGCCACTGAAAGCTTTGCCCTTGAATCCAAGGGGAAATAAGGAGATCTTTAGTTTATTTGTTTTTTATTTATTTTTTTAATGTCATTATAGGGAATGGTTAAGTCTCAGGACTTGTGAAGTTTATGCCCTGTCAGGCAATGGCATCACTCCAAGGGAACCAGATCAGAGGGGCACAGCCTGGTTTGGGTTGGAAGGGACCCCAAAGCCCACCCAGTGCCACCCCTGCCATGGGCAGGGACACCTTCCACCAGCCCAGGGTGCTCCAAGCCCCATCCAACCTGGCCTTGGACACTCCCAGGGATCCAGGGGCAGCCACAGCTTCTCTGGGCACCCTGTGCCAGTCCCTGCCCACCCTCCCAGCCACCAGTTCCTTCCCAATATCCCACCCATCCCTGCCCTCTGGCAGTGGGAAATCATTCCCTGTGTCCTGTCACTATCCCCTCTCGGATCTAAGGGCAGGTGTCACTGCCCATGCCAGGGGATGGAACTGGATGATCCTGAAGGTCCTTCCCAGCCCAAACCAGTCCATGATTCCATGATTATGGAGAGAGCTCTTCCATCACCACTTCAGACATTTAAAGGCACGGGGGGGCAGGAATTTTTGGTTTTATCCATCGAGGAAGCAGCTCCAGCCTCCTCCAGCTCTGTTCCCAGGCAGACACAGAGTTTCTAGCCAATCCCACTTCCTAAGTGCATTTCTGTGCCCTGGTCCCTTTTCTTGGCTCTCCCTTTCCTTCACCAACAAATTGTTGTTTCTCTCAATCTGCACAAGGACACAACAAAATTACCCTGAAATTCAGAGACTATTCTGAGTTGCAAAGAACCCCCAGAGATCCTGGCCCTGCACAGGACAACCCCAGGAATCCCTGCAACCTTCCTGAGAGCCCTCTCCAAACTCAGCACAGTTTTTCCCGTGGTGTATTAATAAAATGTTTGGAGGACAGAATCTCAGTCCTCCCCAGTTTCAGTACTTGGAGGTTTTGTCTCCCTCTTTGCAAGTCCAGGCCTTGGAGATGATGTGAAATTCCTAATTCCTGCTTCCAGCCTCCCTCTAAACCCTCAAAACAATTGCTTCTCTCCATCTCCAGCTCTTCGCCCAAGGCTCCTAAAACATCATGGGGGGAATTCAGAAGCCCCATTTGAAACAAATTTTTAATTAAAATAGTAATTTCCAGCCCCGCGAGATGTAAACTATTAAAGAGCTGCCAGGAGGGAGATCCACTAATGGAGAGCAGTGAGCAATTACAGCCAATCTGCTGCAGGTTTGCTGGGGAAAACAGGCTGGAAAAGCAGCTCAGCCGCTGCCAAGGGGTTATTTATCAGCACAGACAGCCCTAACCAGGCACACGTTTCTCCTCCCAGAAAGGCTCAGCCAGGGCACTTCATTTCCTCAGGTGTCATCGAGTCATTCTGGTCCAAGAGGAGAGACCAGGGAAGGGAAATAAAGGGGACAAATCTCTCCATCAGATGGTTCTTCAGCACCTGGAGCTGCGTGTGCAGACAACAAGGGGCAGGGGAAATGGTACTGCTGGAGAAGTGAACTGTCTCAGGCAGCTCAACTCCTTCTTTCCCTGCATTTCAGGAATATCCTTTTGGGATGTACCTCAATTCAGGAACATTCCAAAACACCGGCCAAGGTCATGGGTTCTTTTTCCCAGGAAAGTGGATGTTATTCAAGCCAAAGTTGAATTTGTGGGGTTTCCCTGGAAAGGCAAAAGGAAAGCCAAAGGAAGGAAGGGAGAGGCTTTTTTTTTTTTACATTAAAGATATTTTTTCCCAAATTGCAGATGGAAATAAAACAACAAGAACAACAACCAACCACCAAGAAAAATCAAGAACAACCAGCAACAAAAACAATTTACCCAAGAGCCACCTGCCTCTTTCCAAAATTATCCTTCACTGTTCTAATTTCTTATTCTGGACTCTGCACAAATTCGCTGTGAGGGCAAACCCTGGGAAACAAAACTCTCTTGTTGTTCCAAAGGTCCATGTTTCTAATCAACACTTGTCTCATGTTCCAGGGCTGAATCTGTGCCATAAATGTAGCTTGAAGGAATTTTATTCTGACCCAGAAATTTTCTTCTGACAAAGAAATGTTGGCTTGGGTTTAGAGCTTTAGGTATTCTGCTGTCATGGGATGGCCTGAAAGGAATATGTTCAGCTGGAAACCAACCAAACAGGAGATTGGTATCTAAAAATAAATATATTTGCATGTTTCTAGTCTGACCTGGAAATTTATTATCAGAAGTATAAGATCATAGAATCCTGGGGTGGTTTGGGTGGGAAGGGACCTCAAAGCCCACCCAGTGCCACCCCTGCCATGGGCAGGGACACCTCCCACCAGCCCAGGGTGCTCCAATTCCCGTCCAACCTGGCCTTGGACACTCCCAGGGATCCAGGGGCAGCCACAGCTTCTCTGCCCAACCTGTGCCAGGGCCTGCCCACCCTCCCAGCCACCAATTCCTTCCCAAGATCCCATCTGAGTCTACCCTTTAAGTCATATTTCAGCATTCCATGGACTTACCTTATTCAACTAAGTGGAAGAAAAAGGACCCTCCTCTGGAAGCCAAGAGATCAAGTTTTCACTTTCAGGTGCCATCATCTCCACTGATAGAATCCAGAATTACCTATTTTAGAAAAAAAAAATTAAAAAATTAATGTCATTTTTACCATGTGGATTGTTAGTGTGGAGAACAACTCAGCTTAAGAGTAAAAGGAAAATATGGGAGCAAACTTCCTGGGAGAGGAAATAGGGAAAAAATTAAAAACTCTTTCAAAATAAAATCTCCATTTATTTTCAGTAAATATCAACTTTTCCCTCTGGTTTGTGCTCAGGAACCACAGAGCATCTGCCTGTGCCAGCCCCAGCTGAGACACAATTCCTCCCAGGAATTCCTGTCAGTGCCGTGACCTGCTGGAGACACACAGCGATGAAAAGTGGGAGTCTTTTATATAATCCCCTTCTTGCTTGATTCAAACCTCATTAAATCAAGAGGAATATTAACCATCCATTTCAGAGCGTGTTGTGTGAGGCCCTTTTCGCAGGGATGAGGCTGGAATTGTTTATTAATCCCATTATTTATTAATCCCACTGTCACCTGACTCTTCAGGTGATGAACACCAGACAACACCGTATTTCACTCATGGCTACACTGTAATAATTAAATAATATTAAGGAGAATTACTAGGGATGGAATTACCAGCAAATCAAGGCTCTTAAATTCCACTGAAGGATGTTTAAGCAGACATTCCACAAGGGCAAATAGATAAATTAAGGTTTCCCTCAGCAATCTCTGTGACAACGGGAGAATACTAAACAGGGAGCGTGAGGGACGTGTTGTAGCAAAATGTTTTGCCTTATTTTTAATTTAAATGTAGTTATAGAGATGAAGAGCCTGGAGGCATCAACCATTGCCAATCAAAGCCTACATGATTAAGTCTTCTGAGTGCAGTGAAATCACCACTGCCCAGGACTGCTCGAGTCATCTAAGGATGAATTTTTTCCATACAAAGTCCTTTTTTTTTTCCTTGCCTTTTTTTAAAGTATATTCAAAAAACATGATTTCTCTTTGGCAAAGGAACCCTTTGAAGAGGCCCAAATGGCCTTTGAAGTGAAAATAGGGAAGTCATTTCGTATTCAGACACCCATTTTAGCTCCCCCTTCCTAAAAACCAAAGGCATCCAACTCGGTGAAAAATTTATATAATGAAATAGGCAGAGGGGGCTCGCGACAGCAGAAGCTTTCAAGGCAACAAAATGGCCCTAAAGTGGAAGTGGAGATGGCTTTGGGTGTAAATCAAAGACACTGAACCCGAATCCTGCTTAATTATTTCACATGGAGAGCTACAGAGTGTAAATCAAGATGCTGCAATGGCTAAAGGGCATTAATGGGCTGGTAAATACGTGGCTGTTGGGAGCTGTCGGCCTCGCTTAGGGGCCCGAAAGATTTATCAAACCTCAGGTTAAATGTGCCTTTTGTAGGTCACAAAGGCTCTTTAGAACTCCTGGAAGAGGCAGGTGCCACACAGTGCATTAGCAGCAGGATCTCAATGCCCTCCTCTTCCTCCCCAGGAAGGGGTTTGTCTCCTCCACCATCTCCACAGAGCCCCCCAGGTCAGGGGTTTGTCTCTCCTCAGCCTCAGGAAAGGTGAGGATGCTCCATGTTACTCAGAAACCAGAGATCTGGAGACACCTCTGTGCAAGGAGGAAAAATCCCACCAGTTCCAGAAAACCGTGGGTAAATCCGGGTTTCTGCTCCCATCAAATCAGTTATTAAACCCAAACTTGCCCCACTGAGAAGTGTTTCAATGCTGCAAATTCCAGCCTGTTCAGCTCACAGTGCCAAGGCAATAACCCAGCAGAGAAACAGCAGCACACAAAGAGAAGGCTCCTCTTACCCCACAGCTCAGCACCTTCTTCAACACGGGATTCCCACCAAAAAATCAGCTTCAAGTTTTGGCCTGAGCTTCTAATTGAAGAAACAGTGACCTGGGGGTTTATTTTTAATTTTGGGGGTTTTTTAATAACTCCTCCCCATTTTAATCCCTTTTCATGTGTATTGGATGTTTAGGAAGAGGGAGATATCTTCTTGAATAAAAAGGGCAAATTCATCTTGCAACAGGAGAGCTCATAAATCTGTATTTATACTGGAAGTAAAATAAACTCACCAAAGGTGATTTACTGCCTCTAATAACAAATGTGACTATTAGGCCCTTAGACTTTATTAGCGTGGTGGAAGAACTTATTTTATGTTCAAATATTTAAATACTTATGGAAAGCAAATGTTAAAATATTGCAAATATTAAGCACTCAATTACCTCGAGTTATGTAAAAATTCATTGGAAAATAATTTCCTGCCTGCAGAATAACACACTGCCCAAATCTGCAGTTCCTGATTTCCAGGGGATCCAGCGAATCTGATGGATTTATCTGGGGACTAAATGAGGAAATATTTGCATTTCTCACAGAAACAGGCAGGAGACAGTGGCCATTTGGGGTGTTGACCACAGGGCAGCCCTGGGGATTCCTAAGGAATCGTGGGATTATTGAGGCTGGGAAAGACCCCACCAAGTCCCCAGCACTGCCAAGGCCACCACTGACCCCTGTCCCCAAGTGCCACATCCACATGGCTTTTAAACCCCTCTGGGACTGGGGGCTCCACCCCTGCCCTGGACAGCTTTGTCAGGGTTTAGCCACTCTTCCAGTGGGAAAATTCGTCCTCATATCCAACCTGACCCTCCCCTCGAGCAACTTCACCAAAGCCTTCCTCAAAGTGAGAAGCTGAGACTGGCTGGTGCCTTGGATAACTGGAGAAGAGAAGGTTGTGTCAGACCTCAGAGCCCCTTCCAGTGCCTGAAGGAGCTCCAGGAACACAGGAGAGGGGCTGTTCTTCAGGAACTGCAACGATGGCACAGGGAGTAATGGGTACAAACTGAGAGAGGGGACATTTGGGTGGGATATTGGGAAGGAATTGGTGGCTGGGACAACGGGGAGGTGCTGGAATAGATTTCCCAGAGAAGATGTGGTGCCCCATCCCTAGGAGTGTCCAAGGCCAGGTTAGAGGGGCTTGGAGCAACCTGGGCTGGTGGGAGGTGTCCCTGCCCATGGCAGGGGTGGCACTGGATGGGCTTTAATGCCGCTTCCAACCCAAACTATCCTCTGATCCCATGATGATGGAGGATGAAGGTGAACCACAGATACCATGAGCTGCTCCAGGGAGTGCACTAAGAATAGAATGAACAAAACCAGCCCTAAGGGTCCTGCAGTCAGAGGATGCAAGTTCAGACAGGACTCTGCAAAGCAAGGCAGAAAACCCTACAAATGTACTCATTTCACATCTCTCATGGTCAAACCACACAACTATCAGGACACACTTTGTTCCTCTTGTTGCAGAGTTCTGGTGATTTTGAGTCATTTGAGTTTAGCTCACTCCAAAAACAACATTAATGACAATAAAACTTCGGGACAGGAAGATGGGAGAGAATTTGTGTTGGGTTTATGTATGTGAGTAGATCACTCCCTGCCTACTTACCTTAAACAGCCAGCTGTGCTGATACTTTATTTTTCAGAGCTTCAATAAGGAAAATGCTGCAATTTTGTAAATTATAGTCCTGCAATCAATAGCTCTATTTTCAATGTGCTTATCTCTTGCTTAAATCAAATCAAATACTTACCTGAACAGCAAACCAGGCAAAAACCTGAAGGGACAAAATTCAGAGGGAAACATTAGCTATGATTTAACTTGATTGCAAAATGCACTTCCCAAAAGGTGATCTGAGAGCACAACAGGGGGTTGTTATACTCCCCAAGGAGTTATTATTTAATTCCACCAATTCACCAACTGGGAGGGCAGATTTCCATACCCAGAACTCCTGAGAACTCCCATCATTCCCCATATTTGGGGATTTCACAGAATGGTTTGGCTTGGAAAGGACATTAAAGTTCATCCTGTGCCATCTCCTGCCACGGGCAGGAACATTCTCCCCTGGACCAGGATGCTCCAAACCCCATCCAACCTGGCCTAGGACGTTTCCAATAATTTTAAGCTTTGAAATAAGACTTTAGAAGCCTAAAATGAACCTGCACTGAATTTCACAATGAGTGGGGTGTGCAACAGGCACCTCCCCAGCCTGTCACTTAAAATGCTGCCTGGTCACAGACTCACAGCTTGGAGTACCTGAAAGAAACCTCACATTTTACGTTCACCTTCCTGTTAAGTGACATGAGAAACTTAACTCAGATTAATGTATGTTTATACATTTTAATTGTATATTAAAGTGTGTTTTGTGGCTACATCAGAAACATCAGTGGCATATTAACTTACATTAGCTTGAACAAAGAAAAAAAACCCAAACTAACATTGGCATATTGGCAATTATTCTGCAATTATATGCAAATTACATTGCCCAACAATTGCTCTGACAGGTGCCTAATAGCTTCTCTAAATAGTGGGGAGCTTTTACCCAGGGATTTCCTCGATTATTTTGCTTGACCACCTTTCCTTCTGGCACTGAGATTATGAAGCAGAAACACCCAGTTTATGCTCTGCTGGGGGTTTTCCCAACCCAAATCCTTGTGCTCCTTCCACCATCCCTGTGACTGTGCACCCCCAGCCCAGGGACACTCCCCAGGGATCACCTTCTGCCTCTGGCAGAGCTCCTGAAGCACCTCTGGTCAAACTTCAGCAGGTCTTTAAGCAAATGTGGGCTAAGGAGGGGACCTCTGTGCCTTGGTGATCTTAGAGGTGTTTTCCAACCTCAATGGTTCTGGGATTCTATGCCTGGAATGCTCCACAGCCCTCACAGGGGCTGTATGGGCAGAGCTGACACTGGATAAAACCTCCACATCTACTGCAGGAGCAAGTGATCTCAGTGCAAGTACAGAGAAATAAATATTTTTGGAGGGGGATTATAAATTTCCATTAATTTGAAGCCTCTCCCTACTATACCAGGATGAAAAGGATGGGCAGCCACAGCTTCTCTGGGCACCCTGTGTCAGGGTGTGCCCACCCTCCCAGCCACCAATTCCTTCCCAAAATCCCATCTAGCCCTGCCCTCTGACAGTGGGAAACCATTCCCCTCGTCCAAAGTCCCTTTCCATCTTTTCTGTTGGCTCCTTCAGGCACTGGAAGGCACAGTCAGGTCACCCCAAAGCTTCCCTTCTCCAGGCTGAACAATCCCAGCCCTCCCAGCCTTCCCTCCCAGCAGAGCTGCTCCATCCTCTGACCAACTTATCCTGCTGGAAGCCAAAGGAATCCAAAGCATTAACAAGGAAATAGGAGGATTTGAAGGACTCAGCTGCAGGACACTCAGATTTCACATGAAGAACAGCAGAATTGTAGGAACGTCACAGAGTAAATAGCAGAGTGAAGGATCATTACAGGAGAGTCAATTTAATGCCACATTACAGTACATCTAATTTGACTCCTGTAAATCTCCTTCTGTGCCTCCCAATAGCTACTGAATGAAAAACCAGCAAAAAAGGGTGTATTGCTACACGTGTTCTACAGCTCTAGAAACCAGAGTGCCACTGCAGTTATATTCAAACACGATAAAAATACCACTTCTGCACCAAAGCAGCAGAGATCCTCATCCATCCTACTGCACACACTGAAAACCCAGGATTGTTTCTTCTTACAACAAATAAATCTTGGAATATTCACGTTCTGGCAAAACAACCTCTTCTGTAACACATTGTTAACCCCCTGAGTGCAGCCTTGGTGGGACACGATTGACACTGTCCTTGCCTGAGGCCACACAAGTAAGAGGTGTGACCAGGAGCTTCATTTCATGGGAAAGTTGTGTAGAAACAGTTTTTGATTAACCTAAAGTTTTCTAGAACAATATCCAGGTGGCCTTTAGTTGACACCTCATAACTCTATGAAAACACAAGCAATGTTCCTTTGCCTGGGTACCTGCTTAATTTTGAATTTTGGTGGGTATCACTTTTTCTAAGTCCACTTTCCAAGTCCCTTTTCTGAGCCATCTGTAGCTTTTGCCTGTGCAATGGTCACAATTCCCCCAATTTAACTATGAACTGCATGAAAAAACTGTCTTTGGTTGTTAAGCCTCAATTCAATCCTCCCAGGTTGTTAAATTACCCCATTTTATGCACAAAATATCCAGCGTGTTCCATGTCAAATCAAGCATTACCAGAGCACATTAGACCTCTGTACACAACAGCACAAGTGTTGCTCCTGAGTAGCATCCAATCCATTACCTCATTTTTTTCCCTGCACAGTTTGTCAAGTCCCTCAAATTAAGTATTCCATAAGATGTGCAGTTTTTGCACAGCAGACCGAACAACTTGGCTGAAACATGGCTTTAATTAAAGCACTGCAGCATCTCCTCTGTGTGTGTGCAAGGTTCTTTTAATGAAAAACAAACAACAGGGGGGACTGGACCACTGATCCCAGGGCTTGGAGCACACTGGGCTAATGGGAGGTGGCCCTGCCCATGGCAGTGGGGTGGCACTGGGTGAGATTTAATGTGTTTTCCAGTCCTTTGGAAACCTTCAGCTCAGGCTGGAATAAGCCCTTTCAGAAGCCAATCCATCTGCATTTGAAGCAGTTTATATACCTGTAAACCACCCACAAATCCAGGTCAAAATGTGTAACTCATTTCACCTAAGACAAAAATATTTCTTCTGACTCTTAGAGTTTTGACACAGATACTTTTTAAATATACAATTTTAAATTAACTGTAAATTAAATAACGTGCCTAGGGTACAAGGAAATTGTTGCCCTCGGTAAAAGGATGAAGAAGATTTAAGTTTTGGTGAAAAGTCCTTCAGCAAATGAATAGCACGTGCAGAACAGAAAAACAGAGTGACCAATTCTTCACCTCCCATGGCTGAAGACAGTGAAGGGTCTGGACACTTCTCAACTCTTAGAAAAAACAACCATTTAAAAGATTTACCTGAGCAGTGCTCCATAATCCCAAAGCAGAGAGGGTTAAGGGAAAAGCTAGAAACACATATTGAGGGATTAGAAAGAAGGACCACAGAGCAAGGTCTGCAGAGGTCAAAGCACTTGGTTTATCAGAGAGGGGTGAGAGGGGCACTTTGATCACAGTTGGAGAAACCAAAAAGGATAACAAAAACCTGGAGGAGCAAGCACTTCATCTAGGGAAGAACAGATATCAATTGCCAGGGGTTACAAGGGGAAAAGGGCCAGAATCACAGAGGAAAAAAGCAACTCTTGAAGTCAAGGTGTGAATAATTAATGACTGAAGAAAATTACCGAAGGTTCTCGTGGCTGCTCCACTGCCAGAGGCCTTTAACACAAGGGTGAGTGTTTCTCTACCACAAATGTTCCAGTTCCATGGAGTTATTGGAGCTCTGAGAAATCCCACAGCCTTCAGTGAACTGTTCACCCTACAGAGTCCCCACAGAAAACAAACCCCAAATTTATACTATTTTTTTTCCTCATATACTATTAAAAAGTACAAAGAAACTCTCCAGGTAGAGATACTGCCATTAAAATACCATTATGGCTGACAGTGAAAAGAGGCAGCAAATGTCCCTCCTGCTGCCCTGGGAGCCACATTCCTGCTTTTAGAACAAATCCAGGGAGAAGCACCTGGTGACAAAGTCCTACTCCTCCAAATCCCACTCTGCTCTCTGCAGGTCAGGGGCCAGCTCTGACCCAACCTAAGGGACAGAGAGAATTACCACGGTCAGCAACACACAGGTTGGCAAATTGTGCTGCTCTTCCACCTCCTACCTCCATGTCCTCTCCACCTTCCCAAAGCCCTCCTGCAGCACAGACAGCCTGGCTGGGCTCTCCTCTCCTTGCTGAGCCTCTGTCCCAGCGGTGCCTGCACATCTGGGCACCCCCAGCTCCACCCAACCCAAATTGCGCTGCCCTTAATTGAGTCGTTAAGGTAATCACTGCTGTCAGCTCGTGTGCTCACTACAAACAGCAACAAATTACTCTAAGGATGTTTTTTTTTTCCCCTTCTGAGCAAATAAATCAATCAAGGGTTGGGTGGCTGCTTTGGGTTCTCAGTAGCTACATGGCATTTCTAAAATAAAAGCCACGAACAAGTGACTTGTCATCAGTCAGTGCCTTCATTTTCCCCTGCTGAGTTCTAAAATATGTCAATTAAACAAGCAGTGGAACTCCTGATTTATAGGAGGAAGGGTTTGGCCAAATAGAAGTTTCATCCATGGGCAAATCTGTTTGTTATCCAACAACTTGTCACTTTTCTAAACCTCTGCCAAAGGCTGTTATTGATGGCAGAAGGCAAAACCAGCACAGAGAAAGCAACTTTTTTGACATTCACACCACAAAAATCATACCAGGCACAAAAAAAAATGTTATCTAAGAGTGAAAAATGCATAGATATTAATTTGACCTAAATGTAAAAGCAGCTTTTGCCCAAAGAAGGATTTCATACACCACATCTTACCAGGTAGGCACAGATTAGCACATAAAGCCACCATATCACAGCATTATGTGGATTTCAGTGACTCTTCACCGAGCTGAGATCAATGTATGTAAACACAGACCAATGTTTTTATACTGTACCCTGAATTTGGCATCCCCTGGGAGAGCAGAGCAGAGCAGAGAAGTGAAGGGGTGCCCCAGCACTTTGGAGGGAGCAGCTGTGAACAATCCCCACTCCAGGAGCTCGGAGCTCCTGGCAGCTGATGAAGCACCAGCCAGGTCTCCAGTCGAGTGTCACACTCCTCTTTTAACCCCCCAAGAGATCCAGCCACTCTCAGAAAGGTCTGAAGTGACATCCTGAAAATTAGCAGCTTCAGATGGTCGTGTGAGCGACTGTTCCTCTCAAGAGGAAACATTCATTATTTGCAGAGTTCAGTCCATGCATTATTTATTTCTTCCCATGGTTCTATTTGTGTTTTCTCCGAGTGGGATTCAGGCCAGGGATGCTCCTGAAAGCCCACCAGGACACTGTAATTTGGTGCAGGTGTTTGTTGTTTTACACAACACCTTTTACACCATCCTTTGATTAGTCGTGACAAGTTACCTGCAGGGCAAAAGGTGACATCCTTTAGTTCCTCGGGAAGCACGGGAATACAAATTTCCAATTAATTTTGGCCTTGCAGGTGACAGAACCAGATGCAGAGGATGCAGAGAGTGTTGTGCCACCTCTGGTAGATCCATGTGCAGTGCTGGGGGCTCTCCTGGGTGTGTCAGGGAGCACAGAGGGGGTGATGCTGCAGCCTCAGGCCATGCCATGCCCAGATGTGCTGCCAGGGCTGTTCCTGCTGCCCAGCAGAGCTCTGCCCGTGCTGGCAGCACAGCGAGGGCTGGGCTGCTCTGATACCCCTCAGGGAGGGTGGAAAACATTGGCACAGAGAAGCTGTGGCTGCCCCTGGATCCCTGGGAGTGTCCAAGGCCAGGTTGGAGCACCCTGGGCTGGTGGGAGGTGTCCCTGCCCATGGCAGGGGTGGCACTGGATGGGCTTTGGGGTCCCTTCCCACCCAAGCCAGGCTGTGATTCTGTGATCCAGCTGAGCTGGGGGGTTGGCAGAGGGCTGAAGGAGATGGCCCCAGTGACAGATGGGCTGTCCCAGCACTGGTGATAGTTTTGCCACAAATCATCAGAGCTCCTGCCTGGAAGACCAATTGTCCAATTCATCTTTGGGCAGCACCATGGAGACTCCAGGAGAGGAGGATGGGGGAATCAGACATGGGGCCAGGATGGGAAACAGCAGCTTAGCCCTGCTGGCACCTGTGTTTGCCAAAGAGTCCTGGCAAATGGTGCTTTCCACTGCCAAATTGCCATCCTCTCACATCAAATAAGGTGATAATTTGAGGGAAATTAATTCCAGCAGAAGCAGAACTGTGCTAGCAGATAACCCAGTGGTGCTGCTGGGAGTGCCAGGCTGGTCACTCATCTAGTCCTGTCTACAGCAACAGCCCTTTGCCTTTCCCCACAGTTTCTTGGGGTTTTAGGGTTATCTGTGAAGCAAACAGAACTAAACCCTACTAACTCTGTGCCTGACACATGGTTTATAAAAGACCCTGAAAGCTTCATCCCTTCCTGTCACCAGCTCCCTCAGGAAGAGCTGTAAATCATGTCATCATTATAAATGAAAATATCAAGCCATAAAGGATATTTTAACACATACTGTTCAAAGGAATACCAAGGCAGCAAAGCTTTGTTTAAACTTTCTTCCCCAATACAATCCAAGAAAACCCCCAGAGTACCAGCAGGGTCAGGATGTGATTATGGAACAGCAACACCACTCTGGCCAAAGGCAGATTTACCCCCATACTCCATTTTTAGCACTGAACAATTAGGGAAGGAAGTAGAAACAGGGGAAATTAGCACAGAGGCTTCCTGAGGGAATTCTTCAGCATCCTAAATTTTGCAGCACAGTGGCTCTTTAATTGTCACATAACTCTGTTTTCTTTGCCCTCAAAAACTGTGATCCTTTGGGTGAGCAATGGATTAAGTTTCCCCTTCTTACACAGGATCAGCAATTAATTAGCAGGTTCACAGTCACCATGGCCCTTTCTTGGGATAATTAAAAATAAAAGTCTAATGCCACTTTAGGAATTAGAGCTTAAGGGGTTTCACTTTAGGAAAACAGTTGAAACCTTGATTTAAACAGTGAAAATTATGCAGGTTCTGAAAAGACAAGATCTGCTACAAGCCTTTGGCACAAGAAGGGAGAATGGAACAATATGATTTCTATAGACATTCAAACCTCCTTTACACTCCGAGCACTCTGAGAAAGCACCATAAAAGCAAAGGTTCAGAGGGCAGAATGAAGCTGTGCTGGGGTTGGGATCAGTTAAGACAAAAAAGTGAGTGGGAGTGAACAACTGATACTCAGCAGCAAAGCAGAGCTGTTTTCCAGAGCTGGTACTTGCATTTAATACCCGATTGGTTTGGAAAACCACTTTAGAGATAAATGCACGTCTGGGCACAGGTAATATATCTGTTTGCCTTGTCAGACCCACACTCAGACGTGCACTTTCTCTGCTCCTCTTTGATGAAGACAAGTCTTTCACTTTTATGACCGCTGAAAGAGAGGAAAAAGCTTATTTTTGTGAAGTTTTCCAACCCAAAACCCAACAAGCTATACCCTGGCACAGGTTTGTGTGTTAATTCCAAGCAGAAAGGCCCCACTGGAACAGTCTAGCTGTTAGGAATTAGTTATTAGGGATTCTTGGCCGTGAGGATGGGCAGACCCTGGCCCTAATCAAGGTAAACCTCCCAACACAGTCATGAGGAGAGAAAAAAAGGTTTTTTAGGGAAAATAAAAATAGTTAATACCTGAATCCCACGAGCACAGTCAAACTCAAGACACTGCATCACTTTGACCTCCTCCTGCCTTTCTCCTCCAACCTATTAGCAGGGAAAATGTAGCTGTTAGAAGGTTTTAGGTGTGATTTGATAGCAGCAGCCCTGGAGATGTGTGACATCAGCCAGTTGTGTCAGGTGGCCAGGAGGAGCAGCTCTGCCAGTGCCAGCGAATCGATGGCACGTTCAGGGCTGAGGAAGGTCCTTGTCCTGCAGCCAGAACTCATCACATAAAACCCTCTGTTAGGATCAAAATGAAATTTAGCCCTGGAAGGCACATTTGAAACGTCTCCCTTGGACAGGGCAAAGATTACCTGTGCAGAAGTACTATCTGAAGCAGCAAATCAGTGTATTCTCTGTTCTGCTGAGGGGCAATGTTTCAAATCTAGCAAGATCCTGAAAGGGCCTTTTTATCTGGGTGAACATTGGGATTTTCTCCTGTTACAGACTCACTGTCACAGCCCAGCTCCACCCCACCAGACATACATTTACTCAGCCATATGAAAATCCAAGAGGTGTCAGAGGAATGATTTTAGGAGTGCCGTGGGAAAATAAATAATACAAAATACTTGTCACACAGACACCTCAGACTTCATGTTGTAACAGTTCTCTGGAGTGCCAAGAATTGTCAAGATTCCCTGACATTCTCATCCCAGACTCTCTAGATCAATGAACCTTAGTCCCAAAATGCTGCCCTTCACCCACCAATCCCTCATAACATAACCAGCCTATTTCATGGAAAAAATCAGCCAAGCGAGGACCTAATGATCCCTTTTTCCATCAGCAATGCAAGTTCAATTTGCAGCATCTAAAATGGTAAAAATAACAATAATAATAAAGGAAGCGACACAAGTGACATTTAAAAGGGTTTGATTGATGCTCAAGCCCATGGGGAAAGAAACATGGAGCTTCAGATGGGGTAGGAATGCTACTCACTAAAATAAAGACCTTGAGACTGAAAGATCTTAATCCTGGGAAATAAAAGGGGGAAGGGAGGAAAAAAAAAAAGAAAATGAAAAGATGAAAATAATTCCTGGGACTTTTGTGCCTACAGAACAAAAATAACCCAAGCCAATAACAAAAACATAAATGTAATGCAATTGAGGCTGCAGTTTCAAAGTCCTAAAAGCCATAATGCTTTCTGGCTAGAAAACAAATTTTCTCCCCAGTATTATAGGATTTAAGAGCAGCAGATTTTGTCAGTGGATTTAACATGATGAATCAGGTAAATTGGAGGCTGAATCATCATTATATCCCCAGGCATCTGCAGTGAAATAGGAAGGAAGGGAAAATGAGACATTAGAGAAGCACCTAAAGAATGTTCAGGAAACCACATGAACACAAAATGTGGAGTGAAAATCACACCAGTTTTTCACGGCCAGATGGGTTTTGGGAGCCAAAAAGAGATACAAGAGAGGGATTTCTGAGCCTCCCCAGAGCAGAGGCTAAAACTGCACCACCACGAAGTCAACCTGAGAAACACTGGAAGAGCAGGAAGAAACCCTGTGTAAGTGATGAGATGGATATAAACAGAAATCTCCTGAAATCACAAAGAGTGAAACTGAAATAACTCCACAGCAGCTGCTCCAAGAACCACGGCCCCAAGTGCTGCCTCTGCATGTCTTCTAAACCCCTCCAGGGATGGGCACTCCACCCCTGCCCTGCAGCTGTGCCAGGGCTGGACAGCCCTTTCCAGGAAGGAATATCCCAATATCCCCCCTGCCCTTCCCTGTCCCATCTGAGCCCATTCCCTCTGCTCCTGTCCCTGTTCCCTGGGAGCAGAGCCCGACCCCCCCCGGCTCCCCCCTCCTGGCAGGGACTTGCAGAGCCAGAAGGTCCCCCCTGAGCCTCCTTTTCTCCAGGCTGAGCCCCCCCCAGCTCCCTCAGCCCCTCCTGCTGCTCCAGCCCCTTCCCCAGCCCTGTTCCCTTCCCTGGACACACCAAGTGTCCCCAAAACTGGAAGTGCCAGAGGGCAGCAAAGCCCCGGGGAGATCCTGTTTTAGCTCTGACCCACTTTGGAAGCACCTTGATATTTACTCGACAGTCATTTCCAACTTCTTGCCTTTGGAATTTGCCATCTGCGTTTTAGATCTGGATGTCCTCAATGCACCCAAATTCTGGTGCAAGGAATAGAGCAGGAGGGGCTGCCAGAGCCCCCTGTGGGGACAGCCCCAGGTGTTCCCTGCACACACCTGGCAGTGTCACCTGGGCCAGTCCTGGTGACAGCACCAATGTCCTCAAAGGTGCCCGTCCCGAATTGCACAGATGTGAGAGCACAGGCACAGCTACCCCAAAACCTAAACCAGGGGAACCACAGCTCTGGGCATTTGCATAACAGAGACAGAGGGGGAAGGAAACTCGCTCAGATCTTGTGTGTTTGAAAAGGGAGTTCAGTGAGACTGAAAATGGGAGCTGAGATTGCAGCAGGAGAGGGGGAAAACAGGCTGGGACATGAGCAGAGCTCCCTCAGTTTGGGCACCACAATATGGGAAAGAGATTAAACCACTGGAGAGTGTCCAAAAGAGGGCACAGAGATGGGGAAAGGCCTGGAGGGGCTGTGTGAGGACACTGAGGGCACTTGGGGTGTCCAGCTAGACAAGAGGACACTGAGGGGACACCTCATTGCAGGGACAACTCCCTGGGCAGGGGCAGAGGAGGGGCAGGCTCTGATCTCTGCTCTGTGGGGACCAGGGACAGCACCCAGGGAAGGGCTGGAGCTGTGTCAGGGCAGGGTCAGGGGGGATCTCAGGGAAAGGTCCTTCCCCCAGAGGGTGGTGGGCACTGCCCAGGCTCCCCAGGGCAGTGGGCACAGCCCCAAGGCTGCCAGAGCTGCAGGAGGGTTTGGATGATGCTCTGGGGCACAGGGGGTGACTCTTGGGGCTGATTCTGTGCAGGGCTGAGGGTTGAAGTCCATGGTCCTTGAGGGTTCCTTCCAGCTCAGCATATCCTGGAATTCTGTGACAGGGGGAGAGGGGACGTGTCCTCACCCCCAGGTAACACTGCACATGTCCATGGCCAAGCAACAAAAACACCAAATCACTTTGATTTAAAACTTCTCCTGATCAGCCTTTCAACCTTCAGCCAAACATCAGCTCATTAGCAATAGGTCAAAGCCACATGGTATTTAACTCTGGATTAAATATCACTCTCATTCTCAGCAGGGAGCCAGGGCATTAACATATGTCTTGTCATGTATTTTCCCCTCCTGTTACATCCAATTAATTATGCCTCTTTCCAAAGTCTTCTCTGAGATTTTATGGGAAAGGAAAACCCATGTCAGCAGGGAGAGGATGAGCCTCAGGAGAGAGAGAGCAACAGGAGAAAACAATTCTTCCCTCTCCCCAGAGCTCTGCCCACCGTGAGGCTGCAGAGAAACCAAGGCAAGGATTCTCTCCTGGCTCAACATTCCTTCAGCTTTCCTAAGGATTTCACTGATTGCAAGATTTCATTAACATTAATTAATAAATGTTGAAAACCACAGGTTGTTTCATCCTGACTGGTGTCAAGCACAGACAATAAAACAGAATAGAATCACAAATCCCAGATTGGTTTGGGTTGGAAGAGACCCCAAAGCCCACCCAGTGCCACCCCTGCCATGGGCAGGGACACCTCCCACCAGCCCAGAGTGCTCCAAGCCCCGTCCAACCTGGCCTGGGACACTTCCAGGGATCCAGGGGCAGCCACAGCTTCTCTGCCCAACCTGTGCCAGGGTCTGCCCACCCTCCCAGCCACCAATTCCTTCCCAATATCCCATCCATCCCTGCCCTCTGGCACTGGGAAGCCATTCCCCCTTGTCCTGTCACTCCAGGACCTTGTCAATGGTCCCCCTCCATCTTTCCTGTTGGCTCCTTCAGGCACTGCAAGGCCACAATTAGTTCCCCCCGAAGCTTCTCCTCTCCAGACTGAACAATCCCAGCTGTCCCATCCTTCCCTCCCAGCAGAGCTGCTCCATCCTCTGCCCATCCTGGTGCCTCCTCTGGACTCTCCAGCAGCTCCAGGTGCTCCCTGTGCTGTTCCCCAGGGCTGGAGCAGCTCTGCAGGGGGGTCTCACCTGGGGGCAGAGGGGCACAATCCCCCTGCCCTGCTGCCCATGCTGGGGGAGCAGCCCAGGGCACAGACCATGGCCATGGTATATGGGTATCATGACAGTGAAAACAGAATGCCTGTAGGCACTTCCACTTCTGACTGGCAAAACTAAATCCCTAAATTTTCCAGTTTCTCATCTTTGCCACTTCTTCTGCCATTTTGCAATAAATATTGTTAACTTGGTGACAGGATATTCCAAAGCCTTTAAAGCAAAACAAACTGCTGGAACATTCCTCCTGCACAGAAACATTCCATCTCTTTCACGTTACACTGAAAGCATTTGGGCAAATATTTTGATGTTAAAAAACATTGATTTTTCTTCTACAAAGTCAGGGATGTTGTGGCTGCAGCAGCTGCTTTTCACTCATGACACATTAATAGTCAACTTGAGCAGAAGTTATAACCTCAGGTTTTTAGGTGAAAGAGCCTCTTAAGCAGAACGTGTTGAATGATACAAAATTCTTATTTATTTTCATGGTACCTACAGAAAAAGATTTGCATGTTCAGTAACAGCTGAGTGGGGTTTGGTAGAGCAGACATAAACACTCCATGGATTATCCAAAAAGCATTTGGAGCTGGAGATGTTTGTTTTCACACTGAAGTGATAAATACAGAGGGAAGTTAAACTGCATCTGTGAGACATAAAAAAGCATTTCAGACAAATCTTTCGGGTCCCCTCCAACCCAAACCCCTCTGTGATTCTATAATTCACTGTCAGGAAGGTTGAAGGCAGCCACAGCCATTCCAACCTCACCCACCTCCAGGCACAAACTCTGCATTGGTGTCTCATGGAGGATTTAAGGGACCCCAAAGCCCATCCAGTGCCCCCCCTGCCATGGGCAGGGACACCTCCCACCAGCCCAGGGTGCTCCAAGCCCCGTCCAACCTGGCCTTGGACACTCCCAGGGATCCAGGGGCAGCCCCAGCTTCTCTGGGCACCCTGTGCCAGGGCCTGCCCACCCTCCCAGCCACCAATTCCTTCCCAATATCCCATCCATCCCTGCCCTCTGGCAGTTTAAGGCCATTCCCTGTGTCCTGTCCCTCCACCCATGTCCCAGGTCCCTCCCCAGCTCTCTCTGTAGGTCCCCCCACAACCATTTCCCATGAAAAGCTGGGATTTCACCCCAGGAAGTATTTTATGGAAGGGAAGGGCTGTGCAGTTTGTAATGGGGCTTTCTGTTCCAGCAGACTGTGAAATGCCAAAGTCCCAGAGAGATAAAAGTTAGGTTCAGGTCATCAGGAAGCTATTTCAGCTGTTTTCAAATGGCCTTTGAAGGACCCAAGGGATGCTCAGAGGTGACTAGAGGATGTAAGAGGGTATTTTCTAACCCATAATATACTAGTCAATATAATAGTGACATTGAGACTCGCAAGAGCCTGTATTTTATACTAAGCCTCCCACGACACCCAACCTCTCTCTGGGCTTCAAAAACCATCCAAGGCTCTGAAAGTTCCCTTTTAATTTTGCCTGCAATCCTCCTGGAAGGTCTCTGCTTCTATTAATGGCTCTCATCTATCATTTAAGCACAGAGCCCCTTTCTATCAGGCCTGTGATCAGGGAGTAAATGATCCTGACAAAACAACTTTGTTTTTATAGCTTTCTAATCATTTTGTTATTATGGAGTTCTGGTTGCAGTGATAACTCTGTGATTTACAAGCTGTTGTTCTGGTTGGAGGATATTGCTGTAAGTGCCACCAACAAATGTAATATTTATGGTGGTGTGTCCGTATCCAACACAGAATTTTAGGTAGGTGTTTTATGAATGAATGTCACCTGCTAAGAATGGACCTTTCCTAAGGAATCACAGAGATTGGAAAAGACTTCTGAGGGTGAGTCCAACCTTTCACTGATCACCACTTGGTCAGCCCCACCAAGTGAACACCTCCAAGGACAGAACCTCCAGCACCTCCTGGACAGCTCCTGCCAGTGCCTGACAGCCCTCGCAGTGAAGTTCTTCCTGAATTAATGAATAACAAATTAATTCCATTGGGACAACCAGCCTTCCTTACCCTGTCATGGTGAGCAGGCCTGGAGAATTTGGGATGGAAGTGCCAGTGTGATCCCACAAACCCTCGATGGGCTGAGCTCGGTGTGGCAGTGACCACTCTGGAGCATCTCCATGATGGTCACAGACACTCCAGTGCTGGAAAAATCACAGCATGGTTTGGGAAACAAAAGAAAGAATGTGATAAAGCCATCAGAGATTCAAGCTGAGCCCAGCTCAGGTGCTTCTGGATCATATATCCAAGAGGCACTGGTGATATCTGTATTACCTGTGACAGCTTTGACTGTTACAAAGATATATAAACTCATCTAAGGATGGTTTACTTATAGAGAAAGATATCCCATAGGAGAGGAAAATGGATTTTGGTTCATGGCAGAATTATTTTAGGGGTCACTGATACAATTTTCTGAGAACTGAAGTTTTCAATGAATAAATAGTTCTGATTCTCAAACTCTGTGCCACTGAAAATACCTCTTAAATACTGTTTGTTATCCTGCATTTTATTAATTATACAAATACTGGAGACCACATAGAGCCCTTTTTCACCTTTGTTGGTGGCTGTAACACTTTGAGGACTGTCACTAGAGCTGGGAGGTGCTGCCTGCCCACCCAGAGGGATCCAGGGCTCTCTTGTGCCTTCTCCTGGGGGATCCTCTTCTTTTGGGGCCAGGCAGGAATGGGAATAACCAGCATTCCTGGCACTCTGGCCCCCCGTGGCTCCAGCAGCTCTCAGCCTCTGCTCAAAGGAAAAGGAAGATTCCCTGATGTGCTCAGATCCATCAGGTTTCTTGGCAGCCAAGAGATTTTGGGCCATGGGGCAGCTCTGGGGCACAAAAGAAGTTTCTCTAATTTAAACCTCGGCTTGCAGTGAGTTCTCCCCCTCCTCACTATTCCCCACACTGACTTCCAAGATCTCTTTTTACTTCTGCATTTTCATTCCTGCCCAAACAGCTTCTCCTGACCCAGGGAATCTTTTCCCTAAGCTCCTACTCTGTCTTTTCCAGAGAACAATTCTATTTTTCACTCGCATCTCCTGATTTCCTCTGTATCCCTTTGAAGTCCGGTTGTGTTTCATTCCATGATCCCTGATTTTAAATAATTCCTGCTCTACCTCAATCTAGAGAGGAAACCCACTGGAGAAGCCGTTTCCATAGCAGCTCCAGAGCTTCAGACAGAGAGAAAATTGCTGCTGGAACTTCTGGAGGAGGGATACAAATGGAATTAACTCACCATGCAAACAATTCCCCAAACCTTCTGTAAACGGCGCTAGCTTTAATGACACCTGGGCTGGAGCTGGACTGATGCTGTTGGAAAGGTAAGAACTGCTTCCAGAAATTTTCCCCAAATCAGGAAATTTAGGAAATTAGGAAAGAAAACTCCAGCTCTGTGCTAGGAAACAAATCTCTTGGAGAAAAAGTAAAAAAAAAAAAAAAAAAAAAACCCAACAATCAAAAAGACTATTTGTTTCATGAATAGTCTTTCATGGCTGTTTTATTACTGCAGACTATGACAGCTACAAGGTTTCTATCCAAAACTTCTCTAAGGCAGATAAATATCCTGTTAATCCAGTCCTACCTCCCAGAACTGCATTTTAAAGTCACCCTGGAGGCCAGAACTCACCCAATTGTCTCTGCAGCTTCTACTCGCTTATGAACCTCTGTACAAAAAACCAAACAAAAATACAAAAACAAAAACAACCAAAAAAACAAAAAAAAACCAGAAAAACCAAACCAAAACAACAACAAGAAAAAAGAAACAAAACAAAAAACCACAAAAAAGAAACAAAACACAAAAAAAACACAAAAAAGAAACAAAACAACCCCAAAGAGTCTTTCCACTCAGGGCTTTTGTGGCTTCAACACAGACCCGACCTTGTGGCAGGAAAGGTGTTGCAGAGGGAATTTGGAGAGGCAGAGGGGGGGTGTTTGTTGCAGACACAGTGATATTTGATGTTTTAACGTGAATCCTGCTGTAGTTTCCTGGTAAGTGAGTACAGAACATCTCAGTCATGATTAACCTTATCATTAAAATCCCCTGACTAATTGGCTCAAGTGAAGGCATCTCCACCCCAGCTGTGCTGGCCACAAGTCTGGCCGTGCCCATCTCTCAGCCCCAGCCCCTTGTGGGGACAGGCCACCCCAATGTCCCTCCCTCCTGCCAGCTCTGGCCCCTGATGTGCAGAGCAGGAGGGACACGGGGCCACTTGGCTGGTGACCCCCAGCACTTTGGCAGGGACAGGGGTGCCCATCCTGTCCCCTTCACGTGCTCCAAAGCACCTGGCAGTGCCCACACACTTCTTTATTCCAATATTCCTCCGTTATTAATTTGTAGTTCCCTGCCAGGAGCTCCACATGCCATCCCAACAAAGATCATTTTGGAGAACAGAAAGCTCATCCCTCACTCAACAGATTTGCAGCAATTAAATCTCTTACCACTGACATTTATTTTATATTTCCTACCTGAGGAAATGACTTTTTTGACCAAAGGAGCACCCGCTGTCTTCTCAGATGGCCCTGGAATGGAAGGGAGAACATATTGTTTAACTCATAAAGCAACATAATATGTATTCATTCTTTAGTGAGAGGTTGCATTTCCCAGCACCCAGGTCCCCATCTCTCTGGGATGTGTCCAGGTGGGTTTGAGCATCTCCAAGGATGGAGACCCTGCAGCCTCTCCGTGTCCATCCCTGGGTTTGTGAGCTGAAGAGCCTTAAAGAACTCACAGGGGGCTCCAAGGACTGAGTGGATTCACCCTCAACAGCGAACTGTGGGATGTGTCATCACCCCACAACCTCCCACCCCACATCAGCTCCATTCCTAAAAGACTACAAGTCTCCAGGGGTTTTTAATGGTGGTAAAATCCTGACATTTCTGTGCCTGCACCCCCCCCTTGTCCAGTCCCTAGAACCAGGCTCTGCCTTTCCAACCCAAACTAAACCAAGATGTGACAAGAATTCATTTCCAGAGCACAGCTCCCAAATCTCCTGTCCTCCATTCACCCCTTTCCCATGATCACCACTGAACATTTCATCAGTGCCCAGGCTCTGATGTTCCTTTCTTTCTTTCTTTTTTTTTTTTTTAAAGTATAAATCATTCCCTCTGTACTTCCACAACTCAGAAATAACAGGAACCATATGCTGGTTTCTGGTTCTCCCTTCAATTTTCAAATTACTTCTAAATTGTGACCTTGACTACCAAGATTTTGCCTAAAGCAAGGTTTTATTGCCATGTTATCAACTCCAGAAAATAAACCCCTCACATTATAAAAGGAAACAGACCTTTAATTAACTGTAATGGTAGTTCTGGGGACCATTATCACACATTTTAGCTACACTAAAAAGCTTTTAAGGGAGTTGACAGCAAGTTCAGCCCTTGTTTCTCCCTCCTTCCCAGCACCCAGGCTGGAGGAAGGAGGAAAGCTCTGAGCTCCCTCTGTAAAAGAACAATGTGGAACATCTCAGCCCCTTGAGCAGTTGCAGGAGTGCTGTGCTGGAGCCACCTGAGCAGATCATTTGGGCAGTGGGACTTTTTCCCCACTGGTTTTTGGCTTTTTAAACTCCCTCCCCCACAGCAGGATGGGGAAGGGATCACTGCAGGCCACTCAGTCCAACCCAATTCCTGCATTTCACAACAGAAATTGTCTCAAAGTACTTCCTGCAGAGAATAACAGCTTTTATCCACTTTAACAATAAAAAAAAAAGAAAAATCCAATCATTATTTGTTTTGCTTATATCCAACTGCATCCCTGGGCTCTGGGTACCACCCCACCTCTTCCCACCTGCATTGTTCCTCCAGGCATTGTTCAGCAGAGGTTAAACCACCAAAACACAGGAAAACCCAAATTTGCCCCCGATGGCAAAGCCTTTTCTGAGTTTCCTATTCTATCATCAAGATGGTTAATATGCAAATTAGAACTCGTGCCAAAGCTTTTGCAGCTCCAATTCCATGGCAGGAAATGTATTTCCATGCTGAACCCAACTGGTGGGACGGGAATTGCAGCTCAGTCTCAGCATTTAATTGGACACAGTAAATTTAATGAATAAAAAGGACTAAAAAGGCATCACAACAGCCACATTTAGCACATAAAAATTAGCATCCTGTGGAAAGAGAAACTGCTGGGAAGGGCTCTGCTAATGGAAAAATGCTCACAAATGAGCCAATGGAACAGCACAGGCCAAAGGAGACATCAAGGAACATAAAACAAGCGTTTAGCTTTGTGTCTCATTATCTGCACTGAGGATAAAGCAGGAATATTTGCAGACACGAGGGAACTGAACCTTCCTTTGGAGAGCCCATATTCTCCAGGGTTATGAACTGGGCCCCCTCTGGAGCCACATCATCTGCAGACTCATCCTGGGGTCTCATAAGGACCCCCAGGTATGGGGGGACCAGCCTGGGGGACCCCCCTGCCCTGCTCCAAGGACTCCAAGGACTGCACCTTCTTGGGGCCATTTTTCCACAGGCTGATGCATAATTGAAAACAGAAATATTTAATGGCCAAACCCATTAAATCTGATTTTCGTCCAAACTAATTTCTTCTGGCCCACAGGTGAGCAGTTCTTCATTAAGAAATAATAGGAAAAGACCAAGAGACAGAGAATAAAATCTGGTCTTCTCTTTCTGACATTTTCCTGGCTCCTTCATCACAGGAGGAGGACCCTGAGATTCCTCTCTTCATCAAGATTTTGGACTCCCAAGGTATGGTCAGATCTTCCAGGGAGTGAATTCTGGCTGAGATTGATTCAAAATTATTGATGCCCCATCCCTGGAAGTGTCCAAGGCCAGGTTGGACAGGGCTTGGAACAGCCTGGGCTAGTGGTTTGCCCAGGTTGCCCCATGCCAAGTTATAATTATTACTAGGGTACTTTTCCAATCAACTGATCAAATAATTTCCCCAATAATTCCAGTTGCTGAAGGGATTTGGGCCTGAATTGCCTTGGTGGTCCCAGATGCCACAGCCCTGTTCTTTGCCACACGACAGGACACAGGTAATGAGACCCTCACCTTTCAGGGTTGATCTCTCTCTTATTGCTGCCAGCAGAGGAAGAAATATCAGCCACAATTTATTTTCTTAATCTGCATCAAACCCTTCCAAAACAGAAAGAAAGAAATTAGATTTTGAGCACTCCGAGCTCGCTCCGATGTCGATAAGGAGCCAACCCCTGCTAGTCTGGAAATGAATGTTTTCATTCTCCAGCAACCCCAGCACCTCGGCTGGGAAAAATACCAGCTGCATTAATATAAAAACACAGCATTTGACCAGAAGGAAAGCATTTCAATATTCTGCAGGGAAGCCTCTCAAAGGGCACGCTGTGATAAAATATAGATATGGTTAAAAAGGAGTTGTGCTTGAATGTGTTAACCAGGAACAGGCAAATCAATAGCAGCAATTGGAGTTTGCAACCAGCAGGAAAGCCCAGGCTGGGGAACATTCCGGATGCAGCACTTGGTGCTCCTGGAGCTTCATTAGGGGCTCGTGAGTGCTGGGTTTGAGGGGATAAAAAAGAGAGAATTCCAAATGGATGCTGAGAATCCAGAGCTGTGCTGGCTCTTTGATCAGCCTCTCCTAACCCAAAGCAGCTCAACAACATTTTTGAAGGTAAACACCACGCCAGACCACAAACATTTATATTTGTTATCTTTGTAACTTCATGCCACCTCATTTTACCACTGTTCATAACTGCACATGTAAAGATACTACTTTTCATATTGTGGACTCAATGATCTTACAGGTTTTTCCCAACCTAAACCATTCTGTGATCCCCTGTTTTTATTATTATTATTTTTAACCAGTTAAAGAGTTTATAAATATTTTTCTTTTCGATTCAGAGCAGCAAAACATTTTTATCCTGAGTATATTTCAGGTATTCTGTTGCAACAAGAAATTATCAGCTGCTTTCCATCTTTTTGAGCCCTGTCCCTTAAAGCAAAGGGATGTCCTTCCTGGGAACCACTGGCTGTCCTCCTGCTGCATGGAATCATGGAACTGCAGAATGGGCTGGGCTGGAAGGACCTCAAATCCCACCCAGTGCCACCCCTGCCATGGGCAGGGACACCTCCCACCAGCCCAGGGTGCTCCAAGCCCCGTCCAACCCGGCCTGGGACACTCCCAGTTGCTCTGGGTGACAATGAAAGCACCAAGGATGAATTTACAAAGCGAGAGCCCCCAGCTCTCTCCGGCTTCTCCTGCAGCATCGCTCAGCAGAGCTCTTTGTTGCACAATCCTGCCACTACCCACAGCCCTATGAATCAAACATAATGAGCTTTATTCTGAAATGAAACAGGTGCTTTTCACTTTATTGCTTCCTGGCCTCCCCTGCTATGGAATCTGACACGGGAGAAGTTTGATTTATTCTGTGCTCAGGAATTATTCCCCTACAATAAGCACCAGTGCAGAGTGCTCTGTTGGAGGCTCTGTTACCATCCAGGCTCCTCAGCATCTGCCTGATCAACGCATCCAGGCCCTGGAGAGATAAATAATTGATAGGAAACGACTCATTTTTCATCTTCACAGCTTCTTAAAATCCTTTTTTAAGGTACATCAGAGCATTCCTAGGATGGCACAGTGCTAAAAGGAGGCAAGTTTTGTTCAGGCAACTCAGTAATCAGCAAAAAAATGGCAAAAAAAATGGAGCACAGTGGATGTTTGATGGGTGCTTAGCAACATGGCTAAAGCTGCTGCTGCTTATCATCATCCTTATTATTGTTATTATATTTTTCAGAATTACTGTGGACATTAAAAAAGCAGGAAATCGAGTATTAGGTCTATTTGCCCAATGAGGAAATTACTTGCAAAGCCCTTTATTGAGGGCAAATACTGTCAAGCAGAGCACAGCATGAGTACCAAGACATACAAGGGATGCAGCAAGAGCAGGTGTTGTGGTTTGGGGGCAAAATTGAGGTTCTGGAAGACACTCAAAAACATGGAAAATTGAAAAAAAATCAAAAAATGGTACAGTTTTCTTTTCCTGATTTTCTATTCCCTTTTCTCCTTTGATGTTCTCATCTCTGGTTAGTAAGTCTCAGGGAAAATATAAAATTAAATAAAAGCGAAAAGGAACAGCAAAGCACCAAACACACCCCCATTCCCCCAATGGAGAAAATAAATGAAAAAATATTAAGAAGAAAAGCAATGAAAAGTAAGTTAGAAAGGTAAAAGAAGAGGTGAGAGAATAGGTGAGAGGAGATCATGGGGGAGAGAAACAGAAAGCAGGGGCTGATCAGGGGTAGTTTTAAGAAGAACAAGAAGAGCAGTGCTGTACAAAGGATCAACCAGACTCTGGCACTTCAGATCAGCCTCCCCTTCAGAGAGACTTCAGAAACCCTGCCATTAGCAATTCACTGTGTGCTCTGCAGGCAAGTTAATTACAGCCCCAGCTCCCCAGCAAGGGCTCGCTGCTGGCCTTGGCAGGGGCTGCCCTGCTCCCACCGCCCTTCTCGGAGCATCCTGCACAGGAGGGACTCACCCCACACCCACAGCAGCCTCCTGTGCCCTGGCACAGCACAGCATCCAGCTCAGGCTCTGGCTTCCTCTCTGTCAGATGGAAGAGGTTTATCCTAGGAAGGTGGTAACATCTAACTGGGGGGAAAGGGCAGCTGTGTCACCAAAATCACAGACTCACCCACTGGGGCAGGGTGGAGGGGACCAGGGAGTGACCCAGCCCAACCTCCTGCCCTGGCTGGGTCATCCCAGAGTGTGTCCCCCAGGGCTGTGTCCAGAGGGCTTTTGGATTTCTCCAGGGAAGGAGATTCCCCAAGATCCTGGGGCAGTCTGGCTCCTTCGGTGATAATTAATAGCCATGATTTGAATCTCACCTTTCCATCCCAACACACACCTTGCCAATTAGCCTGATCTGATCCACCTTGGGCATCACAATTCCTCGGCAACCTCCTCCTGTTTCTCTGGTCATTCTGCTCCCATTTCAGTGTTTTCCCCAAGTTCTTCCTGCTGCTGGGAGGCACATCAAGGGCTGCTGGAGAGCCCCAGATCTCAAGCTGACAGGAGGAATATTGCCTCTGGATTGCTGCTTTGAGTTGCTGCTCCTCTGACACATCCCCACAACACCACTCAGAGCTCTCAGCTCTCTCCAAGAACTCCCAGCCCAGCAGGTATTCCCTGCACAGACATTTCTCTCTGCTCTGTGCTGGGTGTTTCTGAGCAGAATGGATGCAGAAGGGTCAGATCCCTCCTGCCTGGCCCTGGTTGCAGCCACACTCTCCTCCCACAGCCCTTCCAGAGCTCCCTGGTGAGGAGGAGGATGAGGATGCACAGACAGGTGAGGACGTTGTTTCTTATGACTCTGCCCTTCTCCTCCCAGATCATTAAGATGCCTCGTCCCTGAAGCCCTGGAGATCTTCAGCAGCCTCCAAGGAAGGCCCTGAGAGCAGAAATAAATGAGCAACACCCAAAGCCTCCGAACTCATCACTAGAGGATTCTCCCATCATTCACCTGGCACTCAATTCCTTCACTTACCTTTCCCAAAACTTCAGGAAGTCCATCAGGATTGACTTCTCCCTGGAAAGGGTGGTCTGGCCTTGGCAGGGGCTGCCCAGGGAGGGTTGGAGTGCCCAGCCCTGGAGATGCCCAAGGCAGGACTGGCCATGGCACTCAGAGCTCTGGGCTGGGGGACAAGGTGGGCATCGGGCACAGGGTGGGCTCCGTGGTCTTGGGGGGTTTATATCAGGAATTCGGTGTAAATGCCCACAGATGTCAGGAATTCTGGCAATTCCCGGTGCCACTTTCCCTCAACACAGAAACAATGTCATTCTGCACTAGAAATTAAAATCAATTAAGGGCCAGCAGAGCGTGAGGCGTTTTTGTGTGCTCTTGAATTTAGAGGGCTTAGGCCTTCTGAGCAGAAATGAAAAATAAATACAACCGGAATTAAATCTCTCAGCCTATTAGACAAATGAGATTTCTCTCCCTGCTGCAGCTTGTCTGGCCTTTCATCCAGCCCTGTCACAGCCAGCAGCACACCCTGCATGCCTGATGTGCAGTCCCTGCTCAGAGCACACCTGAACCGTGGGAAGGCAAAGCCAGGGACCAGCTCTAGCTTGCAATATTCCTTGGATTTCGATGCTCCTCATCACCTGTTTTCAGCCAAAATGAGGAATCCCACATTTATCAGTTTTATGAATCAGAGCTCCCATGGATAATCTCTTTTGTTCCCACCACGCATCTTTCTTCTAAATGGGAAGCTGCTCATCAGTCTCCCTTTAAAATGAGACCTGCTGCTCTCTGTGCGGGGGGAAGAAGGCAGATCACTCCTGAAGGTTCCTTGTAGCCCCTTAGAAAGCCCCAGGAGAAGGGAAGTGAGCAGGCTGATGTGTAACCAAAGAACATGTAGAGGAGGTTCCTTGAGCTGAGAGGAATCACAGGGAGACTTCGTGATTGTGAAATGAGAGTAAGGCAAAAGAACAAAGTTAAGCCCTGAAATGAAGATACACCTTGTTAGGATATATTTTAATTTCATTTCCCTGTCTTCCAAAGATTGGGAATAGCTGAAGAGCCTTCGATATGAGTGACATGTCCCTCCAGCCAGGAAAAAAGGATGGGAAGGAAATACAAAAGAGCTGGAATCCAAACACAATGGGATCAGGCACTCATGGTCTAGAGGTCACCTGCCCCATAGAGAACACCAGTTAGACCAGTGGCACCAGTTGAAATCAGAGCAAGGTTGGCACTGACATGTCCAGATGCCCTTTATCGACCCACCTGTTAAACCAGTGGCACCAGTTGAAATCAGAGCAAGGTTGGCACTGACATGTCCAGATGCCCTTTATCGACCCACCTGTTAAACCAGTGGCACCAGTTGAAATCAGAGCAAGGTTGGCACTGACATGTCCAGATGCCCTTTATCCACCCACCTTTACAGTGTGAATCCACTAAAGGGGGTGAACTCAGGCCCTTCAAAAGGGCCGTGGCACTCAGTGCTCTGGGCTGGGGGACAAGGTGGGCATGGGGCACAGGGTGGGCTCCGTGGGCTGGCAGGGCTTTTCCAACCTTAGTAATTCAGTGATTCTCTGATTTTAACATCTTCTCTGCACTGCCATCATGAATAATAACTCCCTGCAGCTGAGAGTGGCAACCATGCTGAGGACCACTGCCCTCCCAGGACAGTCCCAGTGAGTCAGCTCTCACCATTCCTCCCTCCTTTGCCTGTGCCTGTGCTCTGGTGCACTGACAGCCCCTCCTCTCTGCAGGCACGTCTCATCCAGCCTGCTTTGTGCTCTTCTGCATATTTGCAACTGCTCTAATCAGCTCAGTCTATTCTCCTTTAGGCTCCAACGAGATGTACGACATTAATCAGTTGATTGTTATTAACCCAGTTACATTGTAGCTCTGCATAAAGCTGCTCCCTCCCTAAATCCATAGTCTAATCAGGCATTACCACATACATTTAATTATGCCACTTGTGTACTTGGTATTAATCCTCTTATTAAGAGATCGGGGGTTGTGGTTGGAGCCTGAGGAAATTCCAGCAAACCAGGGGTGGGGAGATGTTTATGGGTCAGGACTGGGTGTCTAATAAGGCTGCTTGGGATTGAACATCTCCCAGAAAACCCCAATAAACCTCCCAAACCTCCCAGAGGACAGAAAACCACCACCCTCTCAGACACTTCCACATCCAGGCAATTCCCAGACTGGATCAGGTTGGAAGGGACCACAATGGGTCATCTGGTCCAACCTCCTGCTCCAGCAGGGCCATCCCAAGGCACAGGGACTGTGTCCAGATGGCTCTGGGATGTCCCCAGCCAGGGACACTCCACACCTTCAGTGGTGGGATGAGACAGCCCTGAAGGTCCAAACCACTTTGGGATTCCACGAGGGCAGGGCCCTGCAGGACAAAATAGAGTTCAAAGGATGGGAATCTCCATGCCCCACTGCTCTGTGCTGCTTATTCAGAGCAGGATTCGTGTATCTATTTATATCTGTGTCTCTCTATATAAACCAATATATAGATATATAGCTATATAAATAGATTGACATCTCTCATCCATCCATCTATCTCTTATTTATTTACTTCCCAGGGTTTCTTCATCCTGCAGCAGTCCAGGTCTAGCAGAGATTCCACAGAGCCACCACAGAGAAACATTTCCCTTTGCTCACCTGTCCAGGAATTTGTATGGAATCTCTTGCAGCCACTCAGTTCCCAGGCCCTGGAATCCTGCAAACACGAGACATGATGCCCATCGATAATTTAATGGGATGAACGACTCGCCCATCAGTTAAAATTAAACCCACTAAACTCTGGCATGAAATCAATAGCCCACAAAAATAAACAGCATCCTGGGAAGCAGAGGCTTTGCCACTGGATTTGCCAGGATTGCCTGTGAGCACAGAGCTGCTCCCGAGCGGGTCTGCTTGGAAAATACATAATTGTAGTAATTAGCCCATTATTTGCAGAATTGTTGTAAACATGTGAATAATTAATCAGTATCTACAGTGTATAATGTGCCCATGGTCAATGCAGCACATATTAAAATGCATTAATGATTCCAGGACAGTTCATGTGGATATTGCAAATCCTTTTTCCAAGTATAGCAGATTTTTGTTGTATTTTTGTGGGCTCGCAGTAACTGCATTTTTAGCCAAAAAAAATAAAAAGAAAAAAGAAAAAGAAAAGAAAGCATATAAAGATAATTTCCCTGTAAACTACATTTTAATGCATCACTGTGCATTTTCCTAAAGTCATTTTTTTGGGACTAAACATGTCTGGTGGCAAAATTATTTGTTATCAGACTCCGCACCGTGAAAAGTCTGATTAGACCTGCAGGTAATAAAATGAAAAATAAAATATTTAAAGCAGATGCTAACAAAACAGCCTGCTCCCATAAATGATCTTTGTGGGATGTCTACAGTAAAAGAAAAAATTAAAAAAAGAAATATAAAATTGGGCTGACGGTTTAAATGTATTTTCCCTTCCCCCTGTGGGATGGGGAATAAAATCCATAAATCCGTCACTGCGTTAGGACTGTTGGTGCCAAAATCCTGCAACCAGCTGTGCAGGTTTTAAGCCAGGCTTTTCTAAGCAACCACAAAATTAATTTGGGCTTTTCACAAGTGCAAAAAGAAGCATAAATAAAAGGTTTCTTTAGTTCAAAGCTTCTATTCCCAAGGGGTGGGACAAGAGGCAAGGGGCAGAAACTGGGGCACTGGGACATCCCTCTGGAGGTGACCTGTGCCAGGAGCTGCCCACCCTCCAGTTGGGAGGAATTGCTTCCCAATATCCCATTTAAACCTGCCCCCTGGCAGTGGGAAGCTCCCCTTGTCCCCTCCAGAACTCCCCCAGCCTGAGGGGCTGGAGACACAAATCTCTCCAGCTCCAGTAAAAAGGATAGAAAATTCATCCCAGAAGGACACAGGGGGTTACTCAGCCAATTTATTCCCATGGTCCTGCAAAGTCTTGTAGCAAAGACAAGTGTCTTTATGTTGGACACAAAGAGACACAAAGAAACCCTCAGGTCTAGAAAGGATATTTCCCTCTCACCACTGAGCTCAGCCCAACCTGACAACTCGGTTTTGGCAGATCCCACTCTGGCTGGGAAAATCTTATTACAGAGATAAGGATGGGATTTTGCAAAGCTCTCGGGAAGGAAAAGGTTGGGAGATGCTGGAACTGAAAACTCTGCTCAGAAGAGTGGGGAAAATAACCTTTGGAGCTGTGAGGAGACATCCCATAACAGGCTGTCCTTTTGAGGGAAGGAAGGAAATAAAAAGGTGGATGTAATAAATGAGTTCTGTTCTTAGAACACAGAATTGTTTTGGGGAAAAGAGAGCGAGGACGGGGTGGGAGTGACTCGTGTTTTCCTCCAAACATCTGCAGCAGTTCTGGCTGTGGGAGGGATGAAGGTCCCAAGGAGGGACTTCCACATTGTCTCAGGAATAACAGGGGGAAAAAGGGGGGGAAAGGAGGAAAGAGGGGAACAAGGGTGGAAAATGGGAGAAAAAGGGGGGAAAGGTAGAGAAGAAAAAAATATATTAATTTATTGAAAATTCAGGTCTTTATTTAGGACTAAGAAAAGGCAGTTTTCCAAAAGATCTGTGTGACATTCCCAGAGCCAGCATTTAATGACACATGACTTTCAGCTACTGGGCAGGTAGTAGTTCCTCCTAAAGAATTGGGATTGTGAGTTAGGGAAACCAAATTTCCATTTCGATGCAAGAACAGAATACAAAAGCAGATCTTAAAAAATTTAGAGGGAAAAAGATATATATCAGTGGTGTCTCATCAAATTTAGAGATTAAGTGAAGAGGGGACAAGGTCTCTGGTGTGTATCACATCAGCTCCTGTCAGCGGGGCTGTGTCAGAGTGGGGAATATTTAGTGGAGAAGGAGTTTCAGCCTCCCTGGGGAAATCCAGACTTCACAGGAACGATTTGCAAAGTGGCTTCAGCTCAGGAGGAGCCACCAGGACCATGAGGTGAGGCAGGAAAAGGCTGGGATTTTCACATGAGAAATATCCTTACACACAAATTGAGGGTAATAACGACCCCAAATTCAAGCACTGGGAAGTGGCTTTTTTCTCCAAGTCATTTTCTTATTATTTTGATTGTTATTATTAAGATGTAGCAGGGAAAATACAGTTCGGTCTGAAATAGGATTTTCATTACATTCACTGGTTCAATTCCCTTGTAATGTTTAGGGCTAAATCCAGCAAGTAGCCAGGAAGTGAAGGGGTTTAAAGCCACTAAATACACTTCCATAAATTCCATGGAAATCTCCAGAGTCTGCTTTCGGATGGAAAGATAAAAGTGTTGCCACACACTTATCATCTGTCTGGGCATGAAAATCAGCAAAGGAGCAGAACCACAAAGGCTGCAGGGAAAGGCACACTTGGTGGATGCCATTCTACATGAGATGCTGACACATTTGCCAGGAGCCAAACTCCGTGCCTTTAATGCCTGTAGAGTGGCTCTTTCATAGCGCCAGGCTCCAAAAATGCAAACAAAACATCCTTTTTTGATACAAAAACAAGGGGGTGAAGCAAAATCCAGGTTCTCCAGGACAGGAGCAAACTGGCTACGACCTTCTCTCCTTATCAGAATCCCAGAACTGCTGAGGTTGGAAAGGCCCTCAAAGATTGAGTTCAACGCTCTCCCTGCCCTTCCAAGGCCACCACTAACCATGTCCCCAAGTGCCACATCCACAGGGCTTTTAAACCCCTTCAGGGATGGGGATCCACCCTGCCCTGGGCAGCTGTGCCAGGACTGCAGAGCCCTCTCATGGAGCAGTTTTCCAGGTGGAAGGGCTGCAAATAGATTGTCAGAACCAGGGAAAATATTGGGGCTTGAAATGAATGTCACCGAGCCTTCTGCAAGCACCACGTTTCTGACAGGCCCTGTAATTTCCTGGGATATTGTATTTTCCTCTGGCTAGAGAAAGTCCTGCTACATGAACCGATTTGTCCCTGGGAGCATTAATTGTTTAACATCAGATCTTAATGAGCTTTCAGCATCCAAACCAGCAGAATTCTGCCCCCAGCAGAAATAGTGTATTTTCAGGAAACACACTTAGCCAGGAGACAGCTCTGAAGGCCCAAACTGCATTTCCTTCAGCCAGTAATTTCCTGAGCTTTCTGAACACGGTGCACGGGGGATTTTTGTCATTTTCTGCTGGTTCTGCTGTGCTTGGCCACAGCCCTGACATCTCCCACCCACGTGCACACTCTCTGTGCCAACACATCATCCCTGCTCCCTGCACAGGCACCACCAGCAGCTCCAGCACTGCAATTGAATCACAGCTGCTCTGTGGCATGTGCACCAATTCTTTGAGGTATCCTAAAGACCCTAAAATCGGAATTAATTCCTGTGCTCCATCTGCAAGTCCTCCACGTGGCTGTGGGACTGCAAGTGCAGGTCACACCATCAACCTCAGCCAGGTGGTGGGTTGGGCATCTCCAGATCTCTCTTACTCGGTGGAAAAACCAACAATACAGAGCAACATGTTATGGTTGGACCTGATGATTTTAAAGGTGCTTTCCAACCTTAAAAACTCTCTATAACATCTTTTGTCTTGAGATATCAAGCTACTAAAATATCACCTTTCAGAGAATCATGGACTGGTTTGGGTTGGAAGGGGCATTAAAGCCCACCAGTGCCACCCCTGCCATGGGCAGGGACACCTCCCACCAGCCCAGGGTGCTCCAAGCCCCGTCCAACCTGGCCTTGGACACTCCCAGGGATCCAGGGGCAGCCACAGCTTCTCTGCCCACCCTGTGCCAGGGCCTGCCCTCCCTCCCAGCCACCAATTCCTTTCCCATATCCCATCTAACCCTGCCCTCTGGCAGTGGGAAACCATTCCCCTTTCCACCCAAAGCCCTGGAAAACCTGAGGTACCTCAGGAATGGCTTTGCAGTGCCTGGCACAAAGCCCTGGTTTAATCAGAGGCTTGGGCAGAGAGGATGAGATGAAGATCGTGGTGACAGTGATTCTCTGCTTCAGCCTCGTGTTCCTGATTCACATTTTGCTGCTCCCAGAGGCCTATTGTGTTTTATTTATGCTTTAAAAATTAAGGTGGAGATTTCACTAATATGAAGGTACATCTTTCCCTCCCACCGTGCTGGTTTTCTCTTTCCCTGATCTCTTTCCCCCCCTCCTTCAGCTGCTTCCACATGCAGATCCAGTTCTTCCCTGGAGCTGGGAAAAACTTTTCAGGTGCAGCTCTTTCGTTTGGCAAAAGCCATTTGGGGCAGGCAAAGCTGTTTAAAAATTCAAATGAGGTTTTCAGATAGTTTTTTAGCTAAGGAATTCGAAAACATTTCCTGAAAGACACAAGTTTGTTCTCAGCAAGACTGGAAATGAATTCTGGATGAAAGTTAAACGAGAGGGGGGGGAAAAAAAAACCTTTTAAGACAAACCATGTTTTGAAAATTACCATTTCAGAGGATGAATTTGTGTTGTATTTGATCTGAAGTTAATGAGGTCTGCTCAGGTATCCAGCTGTCATAGAATCCCAGGATCCCTGAGGGAGGCAAAGCCCTGCCAGCCCAGGGAGCCCACCCTGTGCCCGATGCCCACCTTGTCCCCCAGCCCAGAGCTCTGAGTGCCACGGCCAGTCCTGCCTTGGGCACCTCCAGGGCTGGGCACTCCAACCCTCCCTGGGCAGCCCCTGCCAAGGCCTGACCACCCTTTCCATCAAGAATTCCCTCTGCTCCTGTCCCTGTTCCCTGGGAGCAGAGCCCGACCCTCCCCTGGATCCATCAGGGACTTGCAGAGCCAGAAGGTCCCCCCTGAGCCTCCTTTTCTCCAGGCTGAGCCCCCCCAGCTCCCTCAGCCCCTCCTGCTGCTCCAACCCCTTCCCAGCTCCATTCCCTTCCCTGGACATGCTCCAGCCCCTCTGTGCCCTTCCATGAGTGCCCAGAACTGGGCACAGCCCTGGAGGGGCCTCAGCCATGCCCAGCACAGAGTCCTGCCCATGGCAGGGGGTGGAACTAGATGGGCTTTAAGGTCCCTTCCACCCCAAGCCATTCTGGGATCTGAGTCTCCTGTGCCTTTGGGAGACTCTCAGGAGGGCAGAGAGAGGGACTGTGAAGGACAGGGAGGTGTGACCAGCTCTTGTATTCCAAAGGCATTTGATGATGTTCCCTGTGCAGAGGAAATGCAGTTACCACGGGGTGAGCGATAAAGCCTTGTCATGGATTAAAACAAGCGAAGGGATAGGAAAGGCAATGGAAATAAATGGCCAATTCTCAGCGTGGAGGAAGGTTAATGGTGTGGTGCCCTGGGGATCACTCTGCAGGCTGCTGCTTGGCAATATAGTCATTAGGAGCCTGCAGGAGGTGGGGAATAGCAAGGCAGCAACGCTGACAGGAGTGTTTTAGGTCAGTGGAGAGCAGGAGAGGCTGGGAAGGAGCTACAGCAGCACGTGGATCCATCCTGAGGGATTCCAGACCTGACCCCATGCTCAGTCTGATATAGCACCATAAATCTGATAATGCCTTATATTTACTGCAGTCCAGGAATAATCAAAATGGTCATTGAAAGAAAAACCACACACAAAAACCCCACAGAACATAGAATTGTTAACAAAAGACTTCTAAGATCATCAAGTCCAACCATCAACCCAGCACCAAATATTATACAAAACATCTACATTTTACAAGAAACTTCCCTCTCAGTTCTCACTCTCAGTACAAACATAGGTTATTTGCCACAGATTTGGTTTGTATTTGCATTTTCTCACTATCCCATCATCATTCTGGATGTCAGGAAGGTGCCCAAGTCGTTTATATTCAGTCTAGAATTGGCAGAGAATAATTAAGATGACATGGCTCATTCCATAATGATGTCGCAATTTCATCTTCTATGACACTAATATTCCATAATCTGCTTTTTTGGGTGCTCTCAGAGGCAGAGTGTGTGCACAGAATGGTGACACTGCTCTGCTGCTGCAGGAATAACATGGGGAAGAGCTTCCCAAAGCAAAACCTCCAGCACTGCATCACCAGCCACAAAGCAAAACCACCACAGCACTGCCACTAAAGCCAGAATATAACAGATATTTTCACTACTTTTCCTAAGAAAGACAGCTGCAAATGGCTGTGGACAGCCAGGTATTTGAAAGACAGGAATTTCTACATTTATCTACACGTTCTCAAAGCACAATCTTTCCTCCACACATCCTTCAAAATCCTGGAATCCCACACTGCCTTGGGCTGGAAGGGACTTTAAAGCCCGAGTCGTTCCACCCCCTGCCATGGGCAGGGACAATATGTACGTAATGGGATAACTGTTCCACTTCTTAGTGCTGGTGCATTTTCCATGCAAAGGGAAACACCGGGTGATTTTTCCCTTTGCAGGTGTAAAAAATCCTGTCCCACCATGTTTTTCCCGCTAAACATCATCCCGATTTCAGTGGTAATGGCATTAACACGTTTACAAGGCACTGCTGGAAGTGAAGATGCTTTGAACTCCCCAAAGCCCTTCACTCCTCCCGTGCACGCAAGGCTCCATCTAGTGTTACACAAGCATATTCCCAGGAAAAGGACGACAGTGGGAAAAAAAGCCGGTTGAGAATAACTGGTGTAGATTTTTAAGCTGTCCTGGCAAAATAACTGGATTTTTCTGCCGTGCTTTGCTGTGCACAGAATCTCCATCCCTAAACAGGTGAAGACCAGACCTTCCATCCTGACTTTGGACAAGGGCCTGGAGGGACAGGACGCAGGGAATGGCTTCCCACTGCCAGAGGGCAGGGATGGATGGGATATTGGGAAGGAATTGATGGCTGGGAGGGTGGGCAGGCCCTGGTACAGGGTGCCCAGAGAAGCTGTGGCTGCCCCTGGATCCCTGGGAGTGTCCAAGGCCAGGTTGGACAGGACTTGGAGCCCCCTGGGCTGGTGGGAGGTGTCCCTGCCCATGGCAGGGGTGGCACTGGATGGGCTTTGGGGTCCCTTCCCACCCAAACCAGTCTGGGATTCTACAATGGCCCACGTGTGTTGCCATCACTTGATTACACCAAAAGCTTCCTGTAACCAGCAGTGGATCCAAATCCAACAGGACTCTGTGCAAATCCAGGACCTTGGAGTGCAGTGCTGGGCAACCAGACTGGCATCCCAAAAGTCCCAGGTTAAGGCAGCTCAGCTGAGGGATCATCCCAGACCCTGAGCAGGCAGAAATGCCAGGCTGATTCTGCCACGAGCCTGAACATCCCTTTGCTCCTCTTTTCAGTCTTCCTGAGAGCTCCCTCCTGCCCAGCGCTGGGCTCCTGGTTAAACAGAGTCCTTCAGGCTGCAGGAAAACCTCCCGTGCCACCGGGACAGTGCTGCTCCCATGGGGGGTCCCCAGGCCATCCTCAGGGAGCAGCACCCCAAGAACACCCAAAGGGAGCTGCTCTCATTATTATAATCACTGCTGCTACTGCCCAGCATTTAAGCTGAAACAGCTGAAGACTCCGAGTTTCCCTTTGTGAACAGCGACCAATAAATTTAGCTTTAAACTTTACAAAAACCCCAGCACAGCCACGTTTGAGAGCTGATGCTGAGCCCGGTGGCTGCAGAGCTAAGGAGCCCCCCGCCCCACACCCTTCCCTTTTCCCTGTTATCCCACCCACAGCATCCCCCCCAGTATCACCTCCGAGTCCCCCGTCATCCCACTCTGCAGCATCTCCAGTCTGCACCCCCCGTTATCCCACCCCGTGTTCCCCNCCCGCAACATTCCCATCCCATTATGCCATCCCGCGGTCCGCAGCGCCGCCTCGTGGCCATCGATGGTACTGCCACCGGCAGGAAAACTCCCTAGAACTGGCATTTTCCCCCAAATCCCGGATTTCCCTCCAAATCCCGGATTTTCCCCCAAATCCCGGATTTTCCCCCAAATCCCGGATTTCCCTCCCGCCCTGCCCGGGCTGCTCATCCCTCGCATTCCTGCACATTCTCCTGGGAATGAAGACTTGGCGTTGTCCTCTTGCCACGCTCGCCCTGGGGCAGAGCATCCCAGAGCATCCCTGAGCAGGGCACAGAGGGAGCTCAGGGGTGTCTGAGTTCCAGGGAACTTCCCAGTTTTCCTAGTTTGACATGATCCCTTGGGAATGGTTCTGGCTGCNCCCTCACCCCCATTTCCTCTCCATTATCCTATCCTGCAGCATTCCCAGCCCGTTATCCCGTTATCCCACCCGCACCATTCCCATCCCATTATGCCATCCCGCGGTCCGCAGCGCCGCCTCGTGGCCATCGATGGTACTGCCACCGGCAGGAAAACTCCCTAGAACTGGCATTTTCCCCCAAATCCCGGATTTCCCTCCAAATCCCGGATTTTCCCCCAAATCCCGGATTTTCCCCCAAATCCCGGATTTCCCTCCCGCCCTGCCCGGGCTGCTCATCCCTCGCATTCCTGCACATTCTCCTGGGAATGAAGACTTGGCGTTGTCCTCTTGCCACGCTCGCCCTGGGGCAGAGCATCCCAGAGCATCCCTGAGCAATCTCAAGAGGGAGCTCAGGGGTGTCTGAGTTCCAGGGAACTTCCCAGTTTTCCTAGTTTGACATGATCCCTTGGGAATGGTTCTGGCTGCGGGTCTGGCTGAGTACAGGAGAAAACACTTCTTGCACGGGAGAAAACACTGCACACACACACAGAGCCAAGTGAGGACAGAGAGCAGGAAACAGGAGATGGCAGGAGGACTCCCAGACCCTGAACTAACAGGGAATAAGATTTTTTATAAAGGATGTAAGGACTGTGCAAACAACTCCATGCCTAATATTGCATCCCCTGCCTCAGCCAGATGACACCTGCCTTTAAAAACTGGAGGGTTCAGAGGGTTTTGAAGGTGTTTCTTATTCCAGCAGAGGGGAGGTGACTGAGGAGAAGTTGTTAAATGTATTTAGTCCCACACAGTGCTTAATCACTGAGGACAGGGAGCTCCAACTTCCCCAGGCAGCCTGTTCTCCCCATGATCCCCTCATTAGCCTAAAATTGGGGTTATATCCTAATATATTCCTTATATCCTGATATTGGGATTTTTCTTTATAGCCTCATATTAAAGTGCAGGGAAAAAATAATCTTGGGACAAGCAAGAAGTTTGCAAAATAAGGAGAAAAATACTAATAAGGAGGTTACAAATTACGTTAACTGCACCCAAATGCTGATGACAAGTCCTCCAGCAATGCACAGGAACATTTTAGCAGCTGTAAAAGCTCAGGACCTCACTCACCTCTTCACCTGGAAGACTTTATCCAACATTCCATGGCCTTTTTCTCCCTTCTTTTTCCTTGGATGAACCCCAGCACAGCTCCTGCATCTCCAGCTCTGGGAACACCCCGTGACTGGATTGCCCAAACTGTTCTGCTGCCAACCACTCCTCCCACTGCCCTCCCTGTCCCTCATTAATTAATGCACCTCATCACCTCATTACAGATGCCAACAAACCAGTCTCTTCCACATAAAGCCCAATTTGCCCCCAGTACCAGCCTGTTCCAGGGGCAGTGGGACAACATTCCCGAGTTATCCCTGGTCAGTCCCAGGCTGCTCCAAGCCCCATCCAACCTGGCCTTGGACACTTCCAGGGATCCAGGGGCAGCCACAGCTTCTCTGCCCACCCTGTGCCAGGGCCTGCCCACCCTCCCAGCCACCAATTCCTTCCCAATATCCAACATTGGAAGAATATATAAAAATACCCCTTGTCAGACAATAAATTGTTACTCCCTTTTGCTCTCCTACATGTCTCTAAATCCATTAACAGGACTCCATAAACACCAAATAAATTCCACTGCAGCGAGTTCTGAAAGAAAGCTGTTGCAGAGAAAGCAGCATTTGGTATTTAGTACTTAATTAAAGCTTCTTACTCCTAATTTCACCACAGGGATGGTATGTTTTGATATAATTTATTATTTTTTTTCCTGCTGACAACTGCCTGGATGCACCTGCAGTTCACCTGGATTGGTTAGCTAAGGCTTGTCTGCATGACAAGATTTTTTAGAGCAATTAAAATTAGTTTTAAGTTACAACATGCACTACTTTCTAGTAATTACTAGGACTAATCCTAGAGAATTGATACCTGAATCAAGTATCAATCACCAGGAATCCTTAACATGTGTAAGCACCTTCCTCCTGCAGCCAGGCTTTACCAGTTTGGGATCTGGTCCAACACCAGCCTTGCTTCAGGGTCTAAGACTTAGATTATATTTAGAATTGAAGGAACAAAGCCCCAAACTTGCTCCCTAAAACTCTGCCCCACCCCACTCAATCCTCTCTTTTTCCAGGCACACTTGGAAAGGTCCACCAAGGAACAGGTTCTGGCCACAACCCTAATGCAGGCTCAGGTATTCAGGGGAGGATTAAACTCAAATCCTCTGAACGCAGCCCCGAAGGACTCCCATATTCCCAAAGTCACAGCCCAGGGAGCCAAACTTTGCATGTCACCAAAGGATCACTGAGGATACACCAACAATGGGCTAATCAGTGTTAGCTGGCTCATTGAAACCTGCCCAAACCCACGTCAAACACCTGCAAGCAGCAATTAGTGGGGCTGCTTAACGAAGCTGCCGAGCCCAGAGCAGGAACTCGTTAATAACTCCCTAATGTTGCTCTGCATGAAGGTTCCAACAGGATTTTCCTTGCTCACTAGACATGAAAACAATTCAGAGGGACAGGAAATTATGATGCTCCACAACATTGTCCATTAATATTCCCCTAATGAGAGCTGAGCCCAAACCAACCAGTTGCAATTTGGCCCTGCAGGGCTCTGGGATGGGGAGTGGGGTCAATACTCAGTTCCTCAACATTCACCTGCAAATAATACACGGGCAGTTCCAACACCAAAATTCTGGAGCATTAAATTTTAATTGACGTTTCTGTCTCTCCAGTGCAAACACATTTTAAAATGTGGTGAAATACAGAGACTACTTATTTGCTGTCTTTCTTTACTCCTGATGTGCCACAGGGCTAAGCTGTGCGTTGCTCCAAGAGAATCTCTAAATGAATAATTGTTCCAAGGGTTTCTCTTCCCACTGATGTTGCTCCCCATCAATTTTCCCCCTTCAGCACAGGCAGCAATTCACCGCTTTCCTTCAGCTCCTGGAAAGAAATAAATACAGCAATTATGGACATTTTGGGATTCTGCCAACGGGATTTCACCAGGGAATGTGGATGGATAAGGAAATACCTCCCTGGCTAGGGAGGGAATGCACTGATGACTCACTAGAGGTCCCTCTTGGCCAAGACACTGAGGTTTATGATGTATTTAAATCCTGGTTTGTATCTATTTAGTAAGAGAGGCAAAATATTTAGTGGAAAGATACAACTTCAAAAGAACTGCTTGTTATCAACCTGCTACTTCCTCCTGGATGTAATTCCAGATATGTTTTAGGCATCCACAAAACTGTACAATAACCAAAAGGCCTCCCAAAAATGAAAAAAAACCATCCATTGATAAATCTTGTTCCTCCCATCCATTAAAACCAACAATAAGATATGCTAAGGACTCTGAATAAGAGGTGCTTGCCCGTATTAGCTTGAGAATTGAAATTCAAATGACAAGGCTGTTAACTTGTTAAAGAGCCATATAACACCAGAAAAGAGTTTTAAAATAACATGGAATATATATTCTTTCCCCACATCTCAAGAGAAACAGCTGTCTCAGTTTCATTCCATATTATGCTGCATTAAAAAATGCAATTTAAAACCCTGTCAACACTTATCCACCCATGGTGTGAATTAATGCAGCCCAACGATGCAAACAGACCAATTCTATTTAAATACCACGGAGAGGATTTTGCAGAATCTCACAATGCCCAAGACTCCACTTACTGAGACTGAAAAAGCCCCCACACTTGTCAAATAAATAGAATTATCTATGTAATTTAGGCAATACCCACACTTGTTACATAAATAAAATTAATCCATATAATTTAAGTAATACCAGTATTTTTTTTCAGAACTAAATGAGATTTATGGATTGTGCCTTCCCTGGAGTTACAATGTCCATGGAATTGGCTATAAACCATCCAGACAGGAATGGGCTCAGGAGTATTTTGGGTTGAGAACTCAGGGCCTGCTCTGTTACAAAACCCAACAGCCAGAGGAGGAGATGCAGATCTATTTTTGTTGCTTCAGGGGCTGTTCAAACAACCGCAATAAACTTTGATTTTCTTCCAGGAATGAGACTGTTTGCAAGGAAAAATAAGTCTCACCCACCCCATTTGACAAAAAAGCAATGTCAGAAGTAAAACTAAGGAAGAGAAACCTGTAAAAAGGGGTAGAAATGGGTTTTACAGTAACTGAGTGTTGTCAAGGAAATACATTCCCCAGCTAAATGGGAATGGTGGAGATTTAAAGCTCCTTTCCCTGGGTGTGAGCTCAGAGGAACAGCAGGAAAAGCACCCAGGTCTTTTGGGGCCAAGATTTGGGGCCCCCACAGCAATTTCTGTGGGTTATGGGCAGGAATAAACCCCAGTTCTTCGAAATAAAAAGTCCCTTTAATCTCCCAACTCTCCCATTCCTACCTTGACGATGTCCAGCCCTCCCACCAGCTCCCCCTTCACGTAGAGCTGGGGGTACGTGGGCCAGTTGGAAAAGGTTTTTAACCCCTGTCGCACCTAAAAGAAGAGAATCCGAAATGTGAATTTCAGCCTGAGAAACGCAAATTTAGTTTTTTCTCAAAAAAACCCAGGGGAACCCCCAGTGATGGAGGGGCTCTGGTACCTCTTCATCTTCCAGGATGTCAAAGGTCTCGTAATCAATGCTGGAAAGAGGAAAAGAAATTAATTATTCACTGTGGAGGCTGGAAAAAAAATCTCAAACAAAAAAAAAACCCTCAAAAATTTTCAAGAAACCCTTCAAAACTCTCAAAAAAACCCCCTCTCAACATTCTCAAAAATACCGTCAAAATTTGGGAAAAAACCCCTCTCAAAGTTCTAAAAACTTCAAAAATATCAAAAAACCCTCACAAATCTCTAAAAACCCCTCACAAATCTCAAAGAACCCTTACAGTTCTCAAACCCCAGAAATTGTCAAAATACCCTCAAACTTTTCAACACACCCTCAAAGTTCTCCAAAAACCCCTCAGAATTCTCCAGAAACCTCAAAATTCTCCAAAATGTCTCAAAATTCTCCAAAAGGTCTCAAAAATATCAATACCTTCAGAATTTGAGAAGACCCTCAAAATTTTCCAAACCCCCTCAAAATTCTAAAAACCATCTAAAGCACCAAAAACACTCTCAAAATTCCAAAAACCACTCCCTCAATTCTTACAAAACCCCTTCCCCATTCTCAAAAATGGGTTTATTTACAGGCCAGCTCCCAAATGACTCCCATTGAACAGGTAAAACTCCAATGCCAAGTTTTATGGCAGGAACTGTGATGTGGAAATGTCTAATTTTATAAGAAATTGCTTAGAATGCAGAGATAACACCCTCCCAAATGAAGCCACGGGGTCTCATCTCTAAGTGGCCAAAATGAGCCCAAATGAATTCTGTTCACTGTCAGCTTAAAAGAAAAACTGAAGATACAGACCCACAAACTCAGGAGTTTTAATGCTGCAGCTTTTCACCATCTCCATCAAGGGGAAAACCCCTGTGGAAATTCAAGTTTTGGTTGATTCTGCTATGAATTTTGGTGTGCAGCCCCTCATTTTCTACGGACTGGAATGGGATGGGGAATGCTGAGAGTGGACAAGGACAGGGATGGCAGAGCTGCTCCCTATTGCTGAGTTGGAGGCTGATATAGAACTATTTTGGATGTCCCCAAGCCCATCCTCACACCCAGTCATGGAGCCAACTGTCCTAAATGCTATTGGAAAAGCAGGAATTTCCCTCTGGGGAGCTATTCCACCAAAATTTCCTAACCTCTTCATTTATAAAATGCAGTTTTTAAAGCAAAACTGGCTCCCCAAATTCAGTAGCTTACCCAGTGTTGTTCATAATTTCTAGGATTTGCTTGCTGAAGCCACATTTTGCCATCTGAAAGATAAAACATGCATCAAAACACACATCTGTTGTATTTAATCCACAACATTCCATGTCCTCAGCTATTCCCAGTTTGTTGCTGGGTGATTCTGCCTAATCCCTTTGTCATCCTCTCCATCCTGCCTTATGTGGCTTTATAGAATAAATGTGCTTTATTTTGAGACATTGCTGCTCTGTACGTGCCATTCCAATAAACTACAGCTAATAAACAGTTGTAAGTACAGCAATTCACAACTAACATTCATTCATTATTAATATCTACTTTTTTATACACTGAATTTATATCCAGCAATAATAAGAACAGGAACTGTTCTATGGCTTATGGAAGCACCAAATAAAAAGACCAATAACTGACTTTCCAGCACCATTAGTTTGAATTAAAGAAAAACAAGGTAATTGTCACTGTTTAAAAACAAAATATATACAATACATTCTGCAAGACTTGACCTCACCTGTTTGTTTCCCTTCATAAAGAGCATCACAGGAGCTTTGTTTATCAAGGATTTAAGCCTAGGGAAAGAAGGAAAAAGACATAAAATAGCTTGGTTATTGTCCCAAAGTTTGTTTTGAGAGGAAAACAAAATGTAGAAGTGGCAAGATGACTCGAGATTCAAACTGTGCAAGGCAGTGATTGGGCTTTGTGGCTTCAGTGAAACACTTTACAAGTGGAGTAACAAAAAAAAAAAGACTAAATGAAGGAATTAATAAATCCTCAGATGTGGAAGTGTTAATTATCAGCACACTGAAAGGGAATGTATGAAAGGATTTCTCCACTGCACTGAGGAGGGGGAAGAACAGGGAGGAGTCACATCCACAGCACTGTAAAACATGGAATCTGTGCTGGCACATTGGCCTTCCAGGTACAGTCCACCTTCTGGGAAAAACACCCCCTTTGCATGTGTTGATGGCACTGCTCCCATAAAAATTTGGGGGAAAAAGGCACCTCAAAGAGCACCTTGTGCAGCAGTGACTGATACCCAGGTATTGGGTACCCAGAGCCTGACTCCAGCATTGCCAGCAGGAACAGATCTGCAGCTGGGGAGGTGAAAGGAGGACAGACTGGCTCCCAGACATTCCATCCACAGCAGGAATCAGCAGAATTCCCAGTGCTGCAGCACGGCTTGGGGTGGCCAAGGGGAGAGAAAACAGGCACTGAAGGACACGAGCAATCAAGGAAAACGAGGAGACAAGAGCAGGGATTCTCTCCAGTGACATCAGAGGTCTATGACAAATAAAGCTGATAAAAGCCACTCATGTTTAAAAGATGATTTTCCCAGTTATCTTTAAAGACTAAATTCTTAAAAGGGACACCAGAAGGAACCTCTACATTCCTGCCACAGGTGAAAATTAAAGCACAGATCCAACTAAACACTGTGGGGTCGGGACGACTTTGTATGAAGGGATTGCTGGATAAAAAGCAGGAGCTTTGAAACAACTGCAGGAGTTCTGTAAGTAAATAAATCCTTGATGCCTTTTTGATCAAATCAAAGAGCAGCGATTTAGATGAGGCTCTTCCCTCTGCAAACAAACTTCAAAATAGACACCCTGCAAAGAATGACCAAAGTCACCCCACCTGTCCTCCAACTTCTGGGCCTTGGGACAGATCGAGTCCAGCTCTCCGGATGCTTCAAGTTCCTACGGAAAATTGGGCAGGAAAATCCCGTGTTAAAGGCAGGATCAGCACACTCTGCCCCCCAGAAATGCTCAGCCCATCCCCCTTTCTGACCTTGACAATATCCAGGCCCCCGATGAGCTCCCCAGCCACGTAGAGCTGAGGGTAGGTGGGCCAGTTGGAGTAAGTTTTGAGCCCCTGACGAACTTCTTCGTCGGAAAAGATGTCGAAGCTGCTGAAGGTGATGCCGTGGTTGTTCAGGATCTCCACCATCTGCTTGCTGAAACCTGCAGGGGCACAGAGAGCAACGAGACAGGATTCAAACAGGGCTCCCAGCTCTGGGCTGAGCCTTCCTCAGTTCCAAAACTTGAGTTTTCTACATAGGAAGGTCAAAACAAGCTCTGGTTGTTATTCTTCGTTCTCTCGACAGCCTCAAATATTATAAATGGAAAAAACCCACATTTATTCCTGTTCAATTATTTAGTTTAACTTGGAACCTGACTTTTATGTTTTCTACTGTTTTGCTTTAAGAGCATCCTTTCCTATTTTATGGTAAAAGGCAAATTCCTTTTTAAATTGTTTATGTTCTCATGAGTATTTAATATTATTTTACTCCCCTTGTGACACTTTAATACCATGTTTTGTTTCCCTTTATGACAGATTTTCCTATGTCCTGCCCTGACAATGATCTCAGCAGGATATTAAGCACTGAATATTGTAATTTTACAAGCATATTTTATAAGTTTAATAGTGACCAGCGTGAGAAGTTTCTCCCTTTTGTAACTAAGCATCTTTTTCCCAAGAAAATCATCACATTATTTGTAAAAAGTTGTAGCTATGAAAATTTTATTAGTATGGAATTTACAGTCATCTTTGTGCACCTCCCAGACAACACAATCCCATCGTTTGCAAAAAGGATCCGTGAGAATTTGCCCATAAATCAATGTGATAATCAGGTTTTATATCTTTGCCAGCTCGTCCTGGTTTGCATTCAAACACCCTTGCAATCCTCCCAATTCCCTCAAAGAATTCCAACAAATGCTGTGCAGACAAATGAAAACCTCTATACAAATATTCAATAAAAAAAAGGGGGAGAGACAATCCTTAAAGGCTTTAATAAAGGAATAAAACCCCCAAGGTTTAAATGGGGAAAAGAATGGAAATGGCAGAGCAGAATAACCTCTGGTTTCAGCTATTAGCTTTTGAGATGTGGATTTTCACTGCAGTTTTCATGTGTAATTTATGGAGATATGAAGCAGCAGTTTTTACACTTGTGGCATCCCAGTTGCTTTTCTTTGCACCACTGAAGTGTTGAGTTCATGCACAGCCTGAAGTCAAACAGATCCTGGAACTTCTCCTGCATCGGGGAGTTCATTAATATACAGCTGAAGGCTGATGGCTGCTGGTTATTCCAATATATGAACTCATTTCTACTGTAAGGAACTGGGGAGGGGGGAAAAATCAGCTTTATTTGAGCTGGAGGCAATTCCATGCAAACCAGAGAGGTGGGTTGGTTGGGGTTCATTTGGAAGTGTTGTGCTCAGGGATAAAGTGCCCAAACAGCTTCACTTCCATAACAAAAGGGAATTTAGGCTGAATTCCTGAAGAAATGCCTGGCAAGCAATAATTAAACTGCTGGAAAAATGGTTTAAGTGTTATCTGGGTGATCAGAGATTCCACAGCAATAAAAATACCCTGAATAAATTATTGATGAAGCAAATAAACAAATACTGCCAAATAAACACCAATAGCACCAAATGAACACCAATAGCACCAAATAAATCCATACAACATCTGCAGCAACCACATCCAGGGGGACAAACCACACTCCAATCTCTGCTCAGCTGATTCTTCAAAGGAAAAAATGCCAAAAACTACAGTAAGATCCCGAAATTCCTGCTGGATAAGGTCCATGGTATGGAATTTCTACACACCTACAACCATACTGTTACATGATACTAATGCAGAATTATCTGTGCAGAAATAGATGGAACTTCAGAGGAAGATACACACTATTGTCAGTCCAAGCACCTGATTCAACCCCAAATTCAACCCCAAACCAGCAGCTCCACCACTGTGGCCCCTCCTCTCAGCTCTTTTATTTACCAAACATTGCTCCTGACCCAAAGCCACCAGAAATTAAGGAGAACACTCCTGTTCACCCTATGGACTCAACTTCTCCATTTCAACAGCTGTGTAACAACAGCACCTTCCCCTGACATTTGTTCCTGAGCTTCTCATGTAGGTCAACACTAAGTTAATCAAGAGCCAGGAACTAAACTGCGAGCAAGAGTCAAGAGAATGAGGTTTAAGAAAAAACATTTCCACTGGGGCAGAAACACCTGGAATGGTTTGGGTTGGAAGGGACCCCAAAACCCACCCAGTGCCACCCCTGCCATGGGCAGGGACACCTCCCACCAGCTGTGGTGCCAGCAAGCCCCATTCAAGCCATGACTAAACACATGAACAGTGTCCCAGTTCAAGGCTAACTCTGCCCATCCCATGCACTTCAGAAAGCTCCTCATCTGCCACTCCACTTCCACATTTAACCAGGGCAGTGACAATGCTCCAAGTGAACCAGACACTGTTGGGATGTGCCCCCCAGGTGCCCAAACACAGCCTGTGGTGCCAGTGGGGCTGGGCTGCAGGACGTGCTCACCACAGCGGGGCTCCTTGGGAGAGCCCTTCATGAAGAGCATGCAGGGGGCAGCGGTGATGAGCCTCTGGAGCCGGGCATTGAGGTCCTCCTGGGCGCTGGCACTGCGGGCGGGGGGCACGGCCGTGCCCGACACGTGGCGCTGCACCTTCTTGGTCAGCTCGGGGGCGTGGGCACCATCCAGCCTGTCCACTGGCTGGGCATTCTGTGGGCACCAAAGCACAGCATTCCATCCAATGTTATCTGCTATAAATGGGGATTCTCACACACACGGGGGTTTAGGGTCTGCAGCTCCAGCCTTGTACCCTCTGCTTGTCTGAGTGGTCTTAATGGCAGCAAATCTGCTACTGGAAATGTGTTCTCAAACAAAATACCATGAGTTTTATTATCACAGGCTTGTTACTCCTGTTGTTACTTGATTCACTTGGGGTTTTGCCATGTTGTGAAACTACAACAAGACAAGGAAATACTGTAAATGTTTTGAGCCCATACAAGCTACAACAACAAAGAACAGAAACATAAAAAACAAACTAAACACCCCTCCCTAATAAATAAATAAATAAGGATGTCTAAAAGTTTTACATACACAAACTATGTACAAACCCCAAAGCAGTTAAGGAAGCTCTGAAATATTACATATAAGGTGCAAAAACCATTTCTAGCTACTTTTTTGGGTTCCACTGGATAGACTCTAATCAGACACAGAAGTGTCTCCTCACTGAGAAAGTCCTTAAGGCTCTGGGAGCAGTGTCACAAAAGTATACATGTTAAGAGTCCACAAGGAATGCATTTGCTCTTGAATCCATTTGCTCTTAAATAAATTTTCTCTTACCTTAAAGAACAAGAACGTCGGAACAGAACTAATTCCATATTTTTCAGACACTTCAGGCACAGCTTCAGCTTCCAACTAAAAACCAAACCGAAAAGAAAAACCCCAGATTATTTTCATAATCTTCTTTCAAGTTTCACCGTGGGTGTCAGCGCTGCCTGGAATGTTCTTCTGGGCATTTTCTACATTCCAACAGGCTCTGCTGCTGAACTTGGGGAGACATTTGCATTTAAATGAGACTGTCTGGGCCGGTGTCCCCCCCGAACCCGGCGGTGTCAAAACAGGTTCAGAGGTTTTTATTTTGTTGCACATTTCAAGAGGCACCCGGAGGCTGCGAATAAAATTTTTGGTGCCCCCGTGACCCTGTAAATTCTCAGTGCTCGGCAGCTCCCATGATATTGCAATCCATAAATCACTGCCCCCAGCCCTGGCAGCCCACGGGGAGGGGGCAGTGCCCACAGCAACCCCGCTCTTGGCTCTATTGACTCGTTCCGGGGGCTCTACATCACCACTGACATTTGCAGCCTCCTGCAAATTAGCCACGAGAAAGGAGGGGTTCTGCCCCTGCTAAACTTTATTTTTAACCCCTGCGAGGCTGCTGAGTGGGAAACTCAAGGTTGTTGCTTCTGGTTTTGTGCACCATTCCACGCACAAACTGAAATCATAGAACATAGCCATTGGCTATGAAAATATGTCTTAATTAACTCAAGTTTTGAGCTGCTGCATCTCTACAGGCTCCTAATGAATCCAGGAATTCCAGAAGCAAACCAGCAGTATGAACACTGGACTTCCAACTCACACCTCCTTCTGTAAATCAATGCTCCAATGGAGAAACTAAAGCTATAAATCAAAAGCTTATGTTCAATTGAAATTGAATTGAAAGCTTATATAGAATTGAATGAGAATAGATAATTCCAATTATCTATCCTCTTTCCAGTAGCATATGCTGGATTCTACCTTTGATATTCATTTTCTTTACCAGCAAAACTTCCTGCTTGGATACTTCTTTATATTTATTTCTGCTATTTTTATATGTAATAAATAAAAAATATTAATTTAGAGATAATTCCACTCAGAAGAGGTTTAATTTCACATTTCAGTAACTTGCTCTTATTGGCACAACTTTCCACCATGTTGTTTCCAAGTGTTTTGGGATCTGCACACACTTTAATTTCAAACATCTGAGGAGTTACCAGCTTTCTGACAACTAAAAGGCAGGTTTGGCTACTCTGGAATGCAAAATTCCACAAAGAACCTCCAAAATCCAATACTTTCTTTATAAGAAGCTTCTCCTCCCGAAACAACTATCAAGAAAGTTCACCCAAGAATTCCAGCAGCTTGTTGCCTCTGAGCAAGTAATATTTGGAGGGGGGAAGTAGGGATGTGCCACTGTCTCAGTTTTACAACACTGCATCACTTTGGAACTTTGTTAATAAAAAATAAATTGCAGCTGAATAATAAAGGCCATAAATAAATAATACATGAATGTTCAAAAGACAACTGAGAGTTTTCCAACTCTGTTGGGCTGAATAAAAGCTTTTAAGCTCCAGATAAATTTAAGCACCTTGAATTTACAAAAGTGGTCTCTCTAAGTCATAAAATACCACTAAAATACCTGGATCATCCCCTGGCACGTGCAGAGTCTCAAAAACTGAGTCTCTCAGGTGTGTTTATGTCACCCAGCACTACAGGACTGTCACCTGAGAGGGACAATGTGGCACAGACTGAATTCACCTCCCTGAAGGTGCATCTTTAGTCTCCCAGAAAACCTCTATGAATTCTTTAACATCCCCAAGGTTGTGGGGGCAAATTGGGCTAGTGGGAGGTGTCCCTGCCCATGGCAGGGGGGTGGAACTGGATGGCTTTTAAGGTCCTTCCCACCCAAACCATCCCAGGGTTCCATGTCTGACATGACCAAGCTCATCATTGATGGTGGCAGCGCCTCAGGATAACAGATTTGAGAAGTGAAAAATGTGTTCAACCCACATCTTGAGATGTGAAGCCACAATAGAACTTCAGAAACAACCCCAGCCCCATTTGGTAATACTTTAGTCTATAGTAGTGGCTGTCCCCTGTTGGGCAGAGGCTGCTGGACCTGACTCACCTGCACGAAGGTGACCTGGGTGTGCTCCTTGGCCAGAGCTGCCATCACCTCGTTCATCTGCACACACTGAGGAGCCCATGGTGCCCAGAAGTGGACAACTACCAGGGAGCTGGGAAAACACAACAGCACTGCAGTTTTAGGGAAAAGACTCAAGCAAAAATATCCAGAATCACAGAGTCATTGGGGTTGGAAAAGAGCTCCAAAATCACCAAGCCCACCCTGTGCCCGATGCCCACCTTGTCCCCCAGCCCTGAGCACTGAGTGCCACGGCCAGTCCTGCCTTGGGCACCTCCAGGGCTGGGCACTCCACACAAACACCCACCCACACCCACAGCATCTTCCTGAGGGAATAGAAAATCCAGCAGGTGAAACCAGGAATGTTTTCTAGGACTTGCCCAGAGAACTTCAATGGTTTTCCAGGAAACACTCCAAACCCTGACCAGCCTCAATACAGATCAAAACTCCACACTGTCATGCTGCTTTTCTGCTTTTATTAGCTTCAACTTCTTATTCCAGCCTCCATCAGGTTTCCTGGAGTGTTTGGGATTGATTCCACACAGCATTTAAAGCTGGGAAGTCACAGGTGTGAGCAGAAATCCCATTGCCCTGGGTACCAGGGGGTAATTCCCACGGTCTTAAACACACTTGGATGACAACAATGGTAAGATCTTGGAATTTTCAATTCCCTTTTCCAGGTTTGCTGAGGTCAAACCCACTGGATAATGGGAATAAAGAATAAAAGAAACTATGTAATACTACTGTTTTATTTAGAAAGATAAAGAAGGCAACAGTATCACAGAAGCCATTCAGTGTCTTTTGTTAGTAAATAATGGATGTTCATCACAAACTGTAACAGCTATATGGGCAGCACAACATCCCAACTGGAACGTGACCTGCTGTAACCACGCACCCTGAATGCTTTAAAATTCAAACACTTGATTTCCAATGCAATTCTAGAAGATTTTGGTAGAAAACCAATAGGAAAACCTTTCTTTTTTCCCCACTATGCCCTCAAAATAATCCCAAAATGGTTATGGAATGACAAGGCAGCTCTGTTGTTGTGCAAGTTTCAGTCTTGCAAACTGAGCCTGAGCTCAGGAAGAGTCCAGGACAATCTTCTCCAGGGTTCTCACCTCTACAGATTCTCCAGGACTTGTACATGAGACCCCCAAATTGTCTCCCTTGAACTCCAACAAAACTGAGCAGGGAAGAGGCAGGTTCTGGGACAGGCAGCCCTCACAGACATGAGCTCCTCAACATTCCCAAGGCTGGCAGCTCACCCAGACACCTTTAATTAAGACTTTGGAGCCAACAGGGACAAGCTGTTCACATCACAGCCACCAACACTTCCTGCCCCTGAGTAATGAGGGTGATTAATTAGGCAGGTTGGGCACTGCTATGTCTGAGAACACCCAGTGACAGTGAGGGAACATTTAAAATGACAAAAGCAGCAGCACCTTGCAGGTTTACAGGACAAGATGCCTGCAGTGGCCAAAGCAAGGGTGGAGGGAAGGAGAGCAGAGGACAAGAAGGGGCTCATGGCCACACATGAGGCCAAAGCATTAATTACTGACTCAATGCACCTTCTTGCCCTTAACTCTTCCATCCTCCAGCAGCAATGCAGATTCCTCCAGTTCTGTTTAATTCAGTGTCCACAGCAGGGCACATCTGACCACAGGAATGGCAGAGGACAAATAACCACATGATTATTTAATCCTCATCCCACCAGAGCTGCTTCTTTCCTTCCAAACATCCAGCTGTAATACACTCATTTTTTAAATTAATTTCAATTTAACGTAATTGAATTTGCACCAAGAGTTTTGGGGTTATTTTTCGTTGGTTTGGCTTTTTAATTCATTCACAGAAGATTTCCAATTTTGCAACTGAACTGCCCTCTGAGCACTTTAATTTAACCTTATAAAATAGCCAGAGTGAATGACAATCCCAATTTTGCAACTGAACTGCCTTCTCTGTACCTGAGCATTTTAAGCCTGAAAAACAGCACGAGTAATTCAAAACATTAAGAAAGGATGACAATAAAGAGTCAGCAAAATGAAGCACATAAGTGATTTTAAACCAAGTATTCCCTGCATTCAGCCAAGGTATTTCTAAGAGCTCCACTATTACCCTACAAAAGAAAATGGGAACCAAAAGGGACAAGTCCCAATTTTTCTCTTTAAACCTTGAGTTATATTTATTCTACAACACAAACTTACTGATAACTTGATGCAAGAAACGTTAATTTTCTGAAACAAGAAATGCTCTGACAACAAAGTGCAATTATAAATGCAGGTAGTTGCAGTTGACTGGTGGTAATTTCATGATTTTGGAAAAATCAGAAGGATCATTTAAAGGAAAATTAGCAGTAAAGCAGCATCTAGCCTATCCTTAAAAAACTACATTTTTACATCTTTAACTGTCAAATTCATGTGACAATCTAAATACAGAAGGTACCTTAAGTCAGTCAATGTGTATTTTTAAAGTTCTACTACCATTTAAATCAAGACCATTAAAAAAAGGAAAACTTCTATGGTCTTTGTTCTGTTCTGTTTCTTTGGTTTCTTAGGAGGAACAAAAACCAAACCCAAATGTTTTCAAATGAAGCAGAGGAAGAGACTTATCAACACTATCAACTCATCTTAGGTAAAAAAAAAATATTAAAAAAACAATTCCATTAAAGAGAAAACTGAATCATCTACTGTGGACAAAGGGAATGAGAAAATTAACAAGGCTTTTGCTGAAAATAACCCTAAAATATTGCATTTGTTCCTGAAGCCATTTTCATTTTGGCACAGGAGAGTTTCCTCTCAATGTCCCCACACAAGAATTGAGCTGAAGGACAATTCCAGAAAAGAAACTGGAAGTGATACAGCGAGTTTCAAAGAATTTGGGTTCCTCCTTCTCATAATCAGCATTTATCAGGGTTTCCCTGTGCTGTCCCTAAAATGTGATGCTGGTGGTTTCATCACCCTTTAAATCACTCAGCTAATAAATAAAGTGCCCATTCATCTGTAATTACAGAGGTGGTTATTGCAACTCTTCCCTCTCCAAATAAAACACGTGCACAGAATGCTGGAATAACATCCCTGGGAGTGTCCAAGGCCAGGCTGGACAGGGCTTGGAGCACCCTGGGCTGGTGGGAGGTGTCCCTGCCCACGGCAGGGGTGGCACTGGATGGGCTTTGGGGTCCCTGCCAACCCAAACCATTCCACGACTCCAGAAAAAGAGAATTACTCATTTTTAGAGCATAAAACCAGATTAGTGACCAGCCAGCCCTGTGGCAGGGGGTGAACAATATAATGCCTCATTCTCTCTCTGGACAAGGAGAGCGGTGTTGTGTTTGCAGTGGGAGCTCCAGCGGTGGGAACAGCCCCACACCTGCCCTGCACACCTGTCCTGTCCCTGTCCTGTCCCTGTCCTGCACACCTGCCCTGCACACCTGTCCTGTCCCTGTCCTG